>LGRX02035061.1:0-16682 GCA_001247695.2 Cymbomonas tetramitiformis | reverse complement strand
TGAGGGGGCAGTGGCGGGGCATCAAGGAGGACTGGGCAAGGGTGTCGGGGATGATGGATGGCAACCCGGGGGGGCAATGCGGCACACCTCAGGTCCATTGCGCTCAGTTGCAGCATCTCACTCATGCGTTCCTCGCAGTTTCCCAGCAGCACCTGCCGCCCCTCCGCTCCCCGTCCATCCGTGTGTCACAACCACTCTGCGTGGTCTCCTCTCGACCAGTAGGGGCTGAACTCGAGGCTCTTCCAGGCGGCGAGTGCCGCGCCCCCGTCAGCGCTCCCTGCAGCGGAGCGGGGATCATGACCGCCCACGAACTTGATGTTGCATGGTCAAACGGATGTCGTGACCGCGTGGCATCGAGTTCTGATTGCTCAATTTCGATGGATATCCAGCCGGTGTCAGCTGCTCCAAACGCGATCCCCCTTCTAAAACATGACAGGTTCAAAAGGCATGCCGGCCATATGGTTGTGCTGCGTTGTGGCATCCATCTCGAAGAAAAGCCTCCATATATTTGGTGTGATCTGGTATTTAATGTAATGTCACAATTTAAGAAAAATAGTTATACAATCTCTCTCCTCGGGCACACATTTAAAAGCAAACATCAAATCGAATCAGAATAAATATGTGCAACATGCTGTTCGCACATACATAACATCTGTACCTGGAGCGGGGGCCTGCAGGTGCCTTGGTGGTGGTGCGGACCTCCCCAGCTAAGCCAGCTGGGCCAGCTAAGCCAGCTGGGCCACCAACGCAATGGTTCAGAAATGCGTTGCAGCTTACCCCCCGCGCCATCTGGGATCCATGTCGGCACGTGGCATTTGATTGGTGGTCCGTCCGATGCGATGCTTGCTGTGGAATTGCTTCGATCGAGCGCGTGCTGTGCGGCGCTTCGGGCCTGCTGGGACACAGAGCGCCGCATGCACGGGAGCGGATGGCAATCTTCACTCCGCATCCCATCCACGGTGTCTCTCGAGTGCCAGGTGGGGAAATGCGCGAGACACAGGCACATTAGTTTCTACACATATTGGGGCGCCCAGATGCGTGCAACATAAGACGCATTATTTCCTAAACATACAGGGGCGCGGAGATACATGAGACACAGACGCGGTATTTCCTAAAAATACCAGTATGCGAAGATGCGTTCGGCACAGACGCATTGCTTCCTAAAAATACCAGTATGCGAAGATGCGTGCGGCACAGACGCATTGCTTCCTAAAAATACAGGGGCGCGGAGATACATGAGACACAGACGCATTATTTCCTAAACATACAAGTACACGATGCAGGGGTGCTCACGAGGGAGGGGCAAAAGAAGGGGCGAATTGTGTTACTGGGATAGTACACACCTCCGTGGTGCTGTAGCTGTCTCCACTGTAGCGGTGCCATCCCTCAAAAGCCACGTACTGCACGCGCGAGCCGTCTGTGCCGCGCCCCGAGCAACCCCCCCTCAAAAGCATTGAACTGAAAATACGGCCGCGGTTTATGGAGCCAAGCTCTTGGGCTGCATAGCGGAGCATTGTTGGTGGAGTTTCCACAGCGAGCGTTTCAGTGATGAACGGGCTTGAGCAGAATTGTACTTTTGTAGGAATTCTTTAGTTGAGGGATGCTCGGGGTTTCATCTTTGTAGACAGGAATGATACTGTTTGGACATTTCAGTCAGAGATGGTTGTTGTGGACTTGGGACTCTTGCGACATGAACTCGGATAATAGCATTTGAAAGCAATTCTTCACATCTGCTGTCCGCGCCTGCCATCTGAGGCTGAGCATGAACCACGCTCGTCAAGGGACGAATGGCTGATGCCGCTCGGCAGCCCCAGGCGGATGACAGCTATCACCCTTGGGACCCCCGGCAATCTACTACCTTCATCATGGTGTCGACAGCCCGCGCTATGGATCATTTCGCCAGTGACCGCGTCTACCCTGAACAATGTGAAGGAGGTCGAGAGTACACGCTGGGGACGCATGCACCTGATACGCGCCCCTGTCTCGAAGGCAAACGCCCGGTAAAGGTTGGGGCTGCGTGTTGCGCGCGGAGGCCGCTCGGACAGGAGGCTGCGTGGTGCGCCCGGAGGCCCCTCGGACAGGAGGCTGCGTGTTGCGCGCGGAGGCCGCTCGGACAGGAGGCTGCATGTTGCGCGGGAGGCCTCTCGGACAGGAGGCTGCGTGTTGCGCCCGGAGGCCCCTCGGACAGGAGGCCGCGTGTTGCGCGCGGAGGCCGCTCGGACGAGAGGCTGCGTGTTGCGCGCGGAGGCCGCTCGGACAGGAGGCTGCGTGTTGCGCGCGGAGGCCCCTCGAACAGGAGGCTGCGTGTTGCGCGCGGAGGCCCCTCGGACAGGAGGCGCGGCCCGCACCTGTGTACAAGTAGGCGTTGAGGGTGAGGGCGGGGCCGGCCGGGCTGAAGTCCATGTGCAGGATCATCAGCACGAGCGACACCACAACCACCGGCAGCAGTACGAAATGCGCCATCGCCTGCACCCGCACAGCTCCCCGTAGCCCCTCTTCTCCAAGTCCACACCATCTCCTCGACGGCACCTGACGCCTCTGATGGGAAATGCAATGATCCAGCAGAAGCAGCAACAGCAGCAGCCAGTCAGCCGCCGCCGTTGAGTAGGTGGTAGGAGGGCTCAGCCACATCGGCGGCTGACATGCCGAGCTCGCACCTTCATGTCGCGCGAGGCGACCAGAGCGCGCTTCAGCAGCATGAGCTCCACCGACTGGAAGAATCCACAGTGCTGCCGCGGCAACTGGCCGTCCGCCTCTGCCGCGTCCAACCCGAGTTCCACCTCAACGAGTGCGGCGCGCTCTTGCTCCTGCTCCCCCACCGCCTCCTCCGCAGGGACGGATGCCGGGTGAGCCCCCCTGCCGCCCGCGGCCACCTCTGAGAGCTCCACAGCCTCCAGGCTTAAGGGCTTGCCATCCTCCGCCTCCGCCGCAGCCGCCTCGTCACCGAGGTGGAGGAAGACATCCTCAAGGGTGGTCATGGACACCCCGAAGGAGGCCACACCGAGCGCGGCGCCCTGCAGGGTGACGGCCCCCCAACCTCGGTCATGGCGCGTATGTGGTGCGTTGGGAACCATGTGCTGCAAGACGCTAGATGAGCGGGTACGGGAAACCGATGGCGCGCGATATTCATGCTCGGGGACACTAGGGGTGTCGAGAACAGAACTGCATTGGGAGGCACGCGGATCGGCATCGCACGCGATGTGAAGCGAGACGCACGGGCGCGGCGGCAAGTGGTGCTGCGCCGGGAAGGGGCCCGAGGCGCGGACCGCACCTCCTCCTCGAGCTCCCGGAAGAGGTCCGGGAAGAGCGGAGTGGCGTCCAAGGGTAGCCGGAAAGTGAGCTCTGCCGCCACCGCGCGGATGAACTCCGCCTCCGCCACGTGCTTCCTCACAACCTTTCCAACCGCCTTCCCCACAGCCGCGCCGCACCTGCCTCGCCGTGCCTCGCCGCAGCCCCACCACCCGACCCACTCCACAGAGCGCCCCGTCAAACACCTACCAAGAGGTCGCACAGCGCCAGACCAAGCCTAGCAAGTCTGATGCTAGGGGGTGCGCTCGAGGGGGCGCAGTCACGCTTACTGTCCCTCGCACACTTTTCACATAGTACAAATTATCAGAGGCAGATAGTTAAATGCGATACCGAGAGTGCAAGGGGAAGTGGGGTAGGGAAAGGGGGGGTCACCTGGATAGGGTGAGGCTGAGGGTGTAGCCTACGCCGAAGCGGGACTTGAGGAAGAGGGAGGAGCCCCGGCAGCGCACTTGTCCCCGATTCAGAATCACGATGGAGTCGCACAGGAGGTCCGCCTCGTCCATGTAGTGCGTGGTGAGCACCACGGCGCGGCCTTGCTTGCACCGCTGCAGCAGCTGCCACAGGCTGCGCCGCGACACCGGGTCCATGCCGCTCGTGGGCTCGTCCAGGAGCACCACCTTCGAGTCCCCGATCATTGCTAACCCGACCTGCCCAGCCCGTCGGCCCCTCCCACCTCCACCCACCACTCCCGTAAATAGGCCTCCAGCGCCCATGCCTCCAGAGAAAGACCTCATGCGAAGCCAGTGATTGGCGATGCCAGGGCACCCCTCCTGCTCTGTCCCCGAACCCCAGTAGTACCCCTGGCCTCCATCCCAATCCCTCACCCCTCCGAAAGCCGCAGGAAGAAGCCGTCTAGCACCTGCAATTTGCGCTTCATGCCCCCTGAGAGCGAGCTCGCATACGCCAAAGCCTTGTCGCTCAGTCCAATCTCGTCGATCCAGTTGGCAACCTGCGCCTCCATTTCATTTGCAGGGACGCCCTGCACCAGCCCCATCCCCACCCCCAGGACATCCCCGCGCCTTGTTCTCAAGGGCAGGCAGCACCGAGCACGGCCGCAGCGGAAACCGAGCAGTAAATAGCGTGGCAACCGTCGCCCCGATCATCAGCCCCGTGATTGGTGAGATGCCGGGGATACACCCTGTCCATAACCCAGAACCGCAGAATGAGCTCATTCATGGGAAGGCCTGCAACACAGCCCGTCCAATGGGGAGATTCCATCAACTAATGCGCCGTGGGCACAAATGGGAAGGGGGGATGGGCGGTGTGCTGAGGAGGATGCCAAGGCAGGGCGTCACCTTGAGGGCGCCGTAGATGACAAGATGCTCTCGCACAGTGATTCGCTCAAAGAGCACATTGTGCTGGGGGCAGATGCCCACATTGCGGCGGGCCAGGTGCTTGTCCCACCGGATGCTCCGCCCCATCACCACACAGTCTCCTGCGGTCGGTGCCACCATGCCTGGTCCCGCAGCTCCCCTCCCCTCGCCTCCTTCAAACGCGCCTCACTCGCTACAGCGTCCACACTAGCATCCGTGTACACAGCACAAGGCGCCGCCTGCTGGGTGCGCTGCTAGGTGGCGGAGCCCTGCCTGTCTAGCTGAACTGAGGGGGAGGAAGGGGGTGACGGTGGAGGGCGTGCGAGGTCATCACTGCACTTAACCATTCGATTTTTGCAGAGAATAGCGCCCAGACGGCGGCTTGCCCTCAGATCCAGATCCCCACTTCCGCAACTGCCGGCAACGAGGCTGTCTCCAGCGCAGCTTTGGAGAGCCCGGGGCGCAGCGGCACTAACCTCGCGAGATCGCAGCTGTCGTGCCGGGTTCCTACCAAATGCCTCCAAGGCTAGTTCTTGGCCGAGAGGCCCCCAGTCAATCTCCCCATTCGTAGCCGAGTGTAATTTTGAGCCCTCCCACCAGATTGCAGCCGAGTGTAATCTCGAGCCCTCCCACCAGATTGCAGCCGAGTGTAATCTCGAGCCCTCCCACCAGATTGCAGCCGAGTGTAATCTCGAGCCCTCCCACCAGTTTGCAGCCGAGTGTAATCTCAAGCCCTCCCACCAGATTGCAGCCGAGTGTAATCTCAAGCCCTCCCACAAGTTTGCAGCGAGTGTAATCTCAAGCCCTCCCACCAGTTTGCAGCCGAGTGTAATCTCGAGCCCTCCCACAAGTTTGCAGCCGAGTGTAATCTCGAGCCCTCCCACCAGTTTGCAGCCGAGTGTAATCTCAAGCCCTCCCACCAGATTGCAGCCGAGTGTAATCTCAAGCCCTCCCACCAGATTGCAGCCGAGTGTAATCTCAAGCCCTCCCACAAGTTTGCAGCCGAGTGTAATCTCAAGCCCTCCCACCAGTTTGCAGCCGAGTGTAATCTCGAGCCCTCCCACAAGTTTGCAGCCGAGTGTAATCTCGAGCCCTCCCACCAGTTTGCAGCCGAGTGTAATCTCGAGCCCTCCCACCAGATTGCAGCCGAGTGTAATCTCAAGCCCTCCCACCAGATTGCAGCCGAGTGTAATCTCAAGCCCTCCCACTAGATTGCAGCTGAGTGTAATCTCCAGCCCTCCCACCAGTTTGCAGCCGAGTATCACCTCAAGCCCTTTTCCAAGTTCCCAGCCGAGAGAGACCTTACAATATGCCAGCTGCAGCTCGTGCTGGAATGCCCAGTCTGTACGGGTGGGATGGATGGACCCGCACCGGTGAGCATGCTGATTGTAGTGGTCTTGCCGGCGCCGTTGTGCCCGAGTAGGGCCGTCATTTGATCCGCGTGGATGTCCAAATCCAGGCCCTTCACAGCTTCGACCCCTTTATACGTCTTCCGCAGTCCCTGTGCGTCCCCACCCACCCAGTCCCTGCCGACTCACACTCCCGGTTGTGCCCGTTCTCCCACCTTGTTTCTCATGTGTTGGCGCTGCGTGTTTGACCCTCTCCCAGGCACTTGCGGAACACGAGCAGGGAGCGCACCCTGCTGGCTGGAAGACGCCTTGATGGGGTCAACTCGACACGGCAGATGTGAGGGCGCTGCCCATTCGCCGGCGATCGCAGGCACCTTGCTCAATGAGAGTGAGAAGTGCCATGGGGATGGTCGCGCTTAACAACAGGCTGTGCCAAAGAACGCAGGGCCCGCCGTGCGGATGCGAGGGAAGGGGGGAGAGGGCGCGGGCTGGGGCGGAGCTTCTGGGTGTGAGGCTGCACAGCAATACCTGGATACGGACATAAGGCTCTAAGTGCTCATCGCCTGTCCCATCAACATACCGGCAGCTTCCCCCCTCAGTCCATGACCAAGTGGCCCAGGGTGTCTTTTGGGCGGTGGGGGCACATGGCGGCACTGCCCGCAACAGCTCACACGGCGGCATTGCATGGTCCCCGCGGCGCCCAGGACCAGAACCGCGCGCCTCTGAACGCCTCTGAAGAATCCTTTACCTAGAGCTCGAGCAATAACACATGGTGCAGGGGGTGGCGGGCGCAGGCGGGGTGCACCAAGAGAAGGTTGCTCCACATCGGAGGCGAAGGTGCCAGCGTCCTCGCCGTGCTCGCCTGCCGGGCACCAGGCAGCCACCTTAGAGCTTGCACCCAGCTTTTGTATCGCGCTCAGCAATGCCCGGCACTTCAACACAAGCTTTGACCTGAGAGATGATATAACTCTCTAACAGCGGTACAAGGTAAGTTTTCAGAAACCCCAAGGTTTTTGCGATTCATACGAATCCGCAATTCCTAAAGCACCGGGCACAGAGCCGCAACCTAGGGTGTTGGGTGGAATGTAACAGCAGAAGCCAAGCAAAGACGTGTGAGGTGAATGTTGCGACTGACAGCATGATCAAATATATGGGCCCTCGAATTTGATCTAACAGCAAACACAGGGTCGGGTGGCATAGCCTAGAGCAAAGGGCTGAATGGCACCGCAAATAGCACACACCTGGAAATTAGGGCTGGCTGTAACAACATACAAGATAAATGTAACCTGGGGCATCGGGTTGTATGTTCCAGCAAACAACATGGACACAACCCGGAACTTCGGGTCGAGTCGTTCGGTGAAATAAGCAAAATAAACAACAGCCGCCATAGCCACAGTCTAGGACATAAGGTTGAACATGAAAGCGCAGAGCACACACACGCGAGCTCGAATAGGGTAGAGTGCTGCTAGAATCTACAAAGACGCAGCCCCGGACATAGACTTCGCTGTTACAACCGATGGAATAGACCCAACCTGAGATATGGGGTGTTTCTCTTTGCACACACGATCTACTTGGCAAAAGGCACACTGTTGCCATTCATCATAATAAATAGCATTTGTCTGGCTGGCGCTAAGCTACCAGCCTAGACTTTAAGTGTTCAGCCAGTGAATGTCTATTTCTTATGAATATCCACAGTGTGCAACTGAAACAGAGATTCTGGGTTGGGAGGGAGGGAAAGTCCAACAGAACAGAGCTGTATTCGTGTCTGTTCGAACTCCTACTTCTAGTCTGTGACTGGATCTTGTTCTCTTGGAAGGGTCGAACCGTCACTGTCGACAGACTGGGCGCACGGCTCAGGTCGATTGGGGCAATATTTTGCCCGCGGGCTCCGATTTAAACAGAATGCATCAATTGCCCGCACAGACGAGGAACCAAACCATGCCGCATGTGCACTCAAAACTATATTGTGATAGCGGCGCGACCTACACCGTAGGTTTGAATCTAACAATAAACAAAAATGGGTGCAACCGAGGACATAGAGCGGAATGTAACCCCACACAACATAGACACAAACTAGGACATAATGCTGAATGTAGCAGTGACAGGATTTCGGCACAGCTATGCGTCTGATGTGTTGAATTTAAGGGATAGGGAGGGGTCTCTGCACGAGGCATAGACGTCGCCATCGGGAGGGGATGGAATGGAGGTGTGCCACTCACCATCCAGTGATGCAAACACGCGCGATCGCAGCGCTCGTGGTAGCATTCTCACGGCGGCATCCTGGCGTACCCAACCACTCTTCCATCAAGGACACGTCACCCCTGTCGGGACCACGAGCGGAACAGAGCCCAGACCTCAAAGCGCTGAGCTCGTCCGACTCGCGCGTGGCGCCACGAGGGGGCTATGGGCTACCTTGAGATAGTCCTGCTTGCTGGAGGCGTAGTGCACAAGCCACGAGGGGGCTATGGGCTACCTTGAGATAGTCCTGCTTGCTGGAGGCGTAGTGCACAAGCCACGCCAACACCGCGTAGAGCACGCCATCCAGCAGCATTAAGAGGATGATGTTGCCCAAGCCTGGATCCCCAGTGTCCAGGCTGGCCCAGAAGATGCCCTGCGACGATCCTTCCATGAGGCCCACAGTGTCTGCTCCGAAGGTAAATGCAGTGGGCGACAACACCGACGCCATCAGCTTCCCGGAGCCCGCCTGGCCGTCTGTCGCCTGCGCTCATCCCAACCGCTCCCCGCCGCCCTCCTCTCACATTCTGCGTCAAATCATCGCCGCTTTCCATCCTCCCCTCACGCGCTGTGTCCAATCAAAGCACACCTCGAAATCGGCATGAATCCTATTTGAATGGTATAAAACGTCCATCCACACGCAATGCCGTGGAGGATACAACCAATGCACTGTGAACTGAGCGTTGCAAGAAGCGTAGCTGCCATCTATACCTGCATATTCTACGTGGCATGCGAGTCACGCCATTTGAGCATCAGCAGCATGTGGCAGTCGCACTAGAGGGCGCGGCACCTTGAAGAAGATGTACCGCGGCATCACGGCCATGAACTGAAGGAAGGGGCCGACAATAGCAGCAAGCTTGGCGCGGGAGAAGAAGCTCGCCACCAGGAAGGCGAAGGGGATCTCCGAGAGCATGAAGCTCAGGAAGAACACCAGCAGCAGGGAGTAGGAGCTGCGCCACAAGCAACCCATGCCCTTCCCCCGCAACGCTTCTCACCTCCCCCCAACGCACCCAGCTTCTTCCCTATCACACCCGCCTGGCGTCGCCCCAAGCCTGCCTTTTTTCTGGGGATCATGATGCTCCTTATCCCAGCAGCACCCGGAGGGCGCGCCACGAAGGTAAGAGGCCCTCTTGGCGAGGAGGAACTAATCCACCGCGCAACAGTGGGCATCGGGAAGGAGGTCAGGGCGCGTGGCGGGACGCACCTCGACGGGAAGAAGGAGTAGTGCACGACAGTGGTGCAGAGAAAGGCGCTCAGTCCAAAGACCACTCCATATGTGATGCTCCATGAGGCCACGAGCAGGGGCTCCCGCAGCCCCATGATCAGCATCACCTCCCGCTGCCTCGTCTCTCGCTCCTCCACCAAACCCTGCGCCACCCCATCATCGACGCTCCCCACCTCCCATCAAACCCTGCGCCACCCTCATCGACGCTCCCCACCTCCCATCACACCCTGCGCCACCCTCATCGGCTCCCCACCTCCCATCAAACCCTGCGCCACCCTCATCGACGCTCCCCCACCTCCCATCAAACCCTGCGCCACCCTCATCGACGACGCTCCCCACCTCCCATCAAACCCTGCGCCACCCCCTCATCGACGCTCCCCCCTCCCATCAAACCCTGCGCCACCCTCATCGACGCTCCCACCTCCCATCAAACCCTGCGCCACTTCTCATCGACGCTCCCCACCTCCCTTCAAACCCTGCGCCACCCCCTTCTGAAGGCCGCCACACTGCGCAGGCCTCGTCACAGCCCTTTGCCGTGACACGCACCGGGCCATTGCATAAATCTGTTGCGTGCTGAGGACATGTGGCGGCTGTCGAATGATGTGCTACCGACATGCCACGCCGTCTACCATGCATGTATGTGTGCTGCCGACATGCCACGCCGTCTGCCCTGCATGTATGTGTGCTGCCGACATGCCACGCCGTCTGCCCTGCAGGTATGTGTAGGTATGAGGCAGAGGGGAGGGGGGCAAGGGCGCACCCGGATGAGCATGCACAGAGGATACAGAGTGCTGAGGCACATGACGAGGCCAAGGACAGGCCCAACGGCCTTGTAGAAGGGGTTTAGGTTGTACTCTGCCAGGGGCATCGGCGCCCCCCATTCGGAGGCGCTCCCCAACGCCTCGCTCACGTCCACGTCGTTGGGGGCGCTCTGCCCACGCGCCGCTGCCTGTTTCGCCGCTGCCCGGCTGTCCGCGGCCCGGTGTTCACGCGCAGACGAGATGCTGCCCCGCAGCATCGCGTACTCGTCCACCGCCGCCTGGATGCTCAGAAACCTGATCCCCAACACCCGCGCACAAAAAACCCTCGAAGCGCGAGGGAGCACTCCCCTTTGCCCCCAGAGAGTTTCTGTGGGGAGATAGAGGCCTACCCACTGGCGCCTCCGCAGGGAGGCGGGGGCCTACCCAGCTGGCGCCTCCGCAGGGAGGCAGGGGCTTACCTACTGGCGCCTCCGCAGGCAGGCGGAGGCCTACCTACTGGCGCCTTCGCAGGGAGGCGGGGGCCTACCCACTGGTGTAGTACATTTTGTAGTCGGTGCGCAGATAGTTGTGCAGTATGTCCACCACCATCCAAGTCTTGGGCACCACCGAGAAGTTCATGCGAATGGAGTAGTCCAGAGCAGAGTGCACCGGCTCCACGCTGGCGTTGCCGTACATAGGCACGTTGCGGAACACCACCACCGCCCACAGCTTGCCCGCGCCCGCGCCCATGGCGAAATCCAACTGCCGTGCCAGCCACGGCCCAACATGCACGGAGAGTCTCAGATCTCACGAGATGAGCGTAACACGCATGTGGCGGCCCACGCTCTCAGCATTATACTCAGTGCACTCCAATATGGCAAACCACACTCCAGCAGCTGAGAGAGCAAAGGGACGGGGCGCACCGCCTCCTCCTCGCTCTCAAAGATGCGCTTGCGGAACATGCTGTCGAACTGGGTCCAGCGGGCCCTCATGAAGCGCGCCATCTGCACATCCCCGCTCCGTCCCCCGCCAAGCTTGTCCCCAACCCGTTCATTCCCACAATCCACTCCAACTGGCTGACTCTTTTGCGCAGGCTTCCTGCCACGAGATCCCCCAACAAGTCCCTACGAGCTTGTCCTCAATCCGCCCACTACGACACTCTTCCCCGTCCTATGACCGTGGATTTGATCTGCCATCCAAGCACAAGCCACTACCACGACCAGAGAGCATCGTGCCCGCACAGCCCACTCTTCAGCATCTTGCAGATTCCCACAGAACAGGCAGAGCTGCATGATATGGAGGAGATGGCTTCGGTAGAGGTGGGTCAGGCATCACCCTCTGCACCCCCGGCACGCCTTCCGGGGTCTCCGCGGCAAACGCCAGGCGCCCTGGAACGAACCCGGTGTTGCCCACGTCGCTCAGCCTCGATCTCAGCAGCTGATGTCAGCCGCTGATGAACGCTTTCGGAATCCCCAATCCCAGGTGCGGCGCCAAGAGGCGCAAGGCACGCAAATGGGTGTAGGGTCGTGACGCAGTGCTGCCCAGGTGGTGGCAACGCGTTGTGGTGGCGGGGCGGTATGACACACGGTGGTGACACGGTATGGCATCAGGGCTGCATCCCATTGCGATTGGTTCAGATGGTGCATATCACCAACGCCAAGAGAACTACTTGCTACCTCGTAGCGCTGCGACTGCAAGGTATGCCAAGGGATCAAATTGAGGCTTCAGCACAGAGCACAGTCAGTAGGAGATCCGTGCGGTGAAAAGTACCGAGATCGAGCAGATTGCCGAATATGTTCCACCCATGGTGCGTCGTGATGTTTCTGCAGCCCGCCCGACTCAACCCCACCCCTGTCAATATCACCTCAACCCCCCATCCCCACACCCCGTCAATATCACCTTAACCCACATCCCACCCGTCAATATCACCTCAACCCACATCCCCCCGTCAAAAATCACCAACCCCCATCCCACCCCGTCAATATCACCTCAAACCCTATCCCACCCCGTCAAGTCGCCTCAACCCGCATGCCACCCCGTCAATATCACCGCAACCCGCATGCCACCCTCGTCAATATCACATCAACCCGCATCCCACCCCGTCAATATCACCTCACCCGCATATCACCTCAACCCACATCCCACCCCGTCAATATCACCTCAACCCGCATCAACCCGTCAATATCACCGCAACCCGCATCCACCCCGTCAATATCACCTCAACCCACATCCCAGCCCGTCAATATCACCTCCACCTGCATCCGCCCCGCCAATATCACCTCCACCTGCAATCCGCCCCGTCGATATCACCTGCACTCGCATCTCTGCCCTGTCGAGGTCACCTCCACCGACAGCCTGCCCTGTCAGTGTCACCTCAACGCACCCCCAACGCTTTATGCCTCATCAATGTGATCTTTATCTGTACCCTGACCCGTCAATAGTCCCTGCAACCCAATCTGCCACCCGCCACATGGGAGGCAAGTGCCGATGCTGTTTCGTACGCACCGCAAATGGCACAGGAGAAAGTCCAGCAAACTATTTCAAGTTAACCATGGCAGGGCTGGGAGAGCGAGCCACCTACCACCCGATGGTAGATCCTACGGTTCTGCTTGAGCATCTGAGTGAACAGCATAGAGGTGCTCACGTAGCCGTCAAAGGGGACCACCGGAAGCGGACCGTTGTGGTACTGGATATCACCAAGTAGATGGGACAGTCCCCGCGTTGTATTTCTCTGCAGGGGGCAATGTGCAGGTGCTAAGATCTTGTCCCGAAGAAGGGCAGGTGGGTGCTCCAGGCTAGTGCACCGGCAGCTCGCCCTCAGGGAGGGCAGGCAGCGTATCGTGAGCACCCCGAGCATGATAGAGCAGGGCCCGGTCACAGGGTGTGGCGTAAGAAGGTCACCTGCATGCAGCGCAGTAGGGACTGCAGCTCCTCGTAGGTTCGCTTCTCCGCCTGAAGCTCTTGCATGGAAGGCATGCCAGCCTGTCCGCCACCGCCGTCCACTTTCCCCGAGAGCGCGCTGATCACCTGGCTCCAGAGAAGAGGGTCCGTGGGGTCTTCAAGTATGGTGCCCCAATCCAGGTTGTCACCAAGCAGCCGGGCAAAGTCCTGTCGCCCAAAAACTCGATGAATACAGATTTCACACCGAGGCGGATGAATGTTTCAGTGTTACAGATTGAACCCTCTCGATCTATGGACTGAGAGATGTTCTTTGCATGATTTGGCACAACAAGAACATCCAGCACCTCTGCGGTTTGATTGGTGCCGTCCTCCTGCGCCACAAGAGCCGTGCAGTCCAGCAGCGTCCGCTCCTCGTAATTCAGGGACGCAAACTCCGTCTGTACCTCTCACACCCGCAATCAGTTATGGGCCCTGAACCCAACCCCGCTGTAAACTGCCAATGGCCTAGCAAAAAGGAGGTGCCTTCTCCACTCCCACAAACTGCAAATGCGAGTGTGGGACCAGAAAATGTAACCTGCACTTTGCAGCCCTCACTGATGCGCCACTGGCACACTGAGGTGACCCTACGCTGAAGTGAGGCACCACCAAACACACCCTGCACTTCGCAGCCCTCACTGATGCGCCACTGGCACACTGAGGTGACCCTACGCTGAAGTGAGGCACCACCAAACACACCCTGCACTTCGCAGCCCTCACTGATGCGCTATTGGCACACTGAGGTGACCCTGCGCTGAAGTGAGGCACCAGCAAATAGAAGCGGTACGAAAGAAAGTTGCAGTTGGCTCAGGCAATGATCTTGGGCACCTTCCCTTAGGGCAGCCGCAGAGGCCACTCCTTACACGGCGCTGAGATCCTGATGAGAGCTTTGAGGGTGATAATGGCTCATGGGGCAGCGGTGCGGTCACGCTTAGTGTGAGAATTACAACGACTTTTCAGATTCTCTTGAGAAAGGGGAAACCCATATCATTATAGCCACAAAAAAGGGCAATACCTGATTTGCATATATCTCCGCGTCATAGTGGTGCACGTACGTGTAACTAAACGCGTACACGAGCACGCATATGAGAAGCACGGGACTGAATATCTCCCCCAAAGTCTGGGCTGGTGAGCGCATCTGTCAGAGGCAAACATGCTAGGGATGTCATTGCGCACCAGCCGAGTGTCCAGTGGTAAACCAGGGGGAGATCAATCGAACCGAAGAACCTGCAAAGCCTGTTACGCGAAATATACCCGTGCACTATTGGGGGCAGTGTGATATATTGTGCAGCTGAAATCGAGGTCAAAACAGGGGCCGAGGGGCCGATAACTTCTGCGAGAGCCACCTCTGCATGCGACTATGACGCCCGGATACGGCTTGTTGTATGGCTGTTCAACCACCTAGGAACTGCCACCATCTGCTCTATGCATCGTCTAACCTTGAATAGAAGGTGCTTCCATAGCAAAGTCTTTAGCTGATTCCAGTGATACACTCCCCGCGTATTGCGCAGCTCCCGCACATCTGCCGCGGCGCCCTGACGGTCCCAACACCGAGCAGCGCCTCACCAGGGTGCTCATCATAGCCCGCGTTTTTAGCGACCAGTAGCACACAAGGCGCTGTCAGCGACTACCCAACTACTACGAAGATGATAAAGCACCAAGACGCACTTGATATCTTCAAGCGCTGGCACTCACAAAGGAATGAGAGTACACGGTGAACGATATAATGGCGATATGTTGTCCGCAGAGCAGAGAAACCGTAACAGGACTTCGGACGTTCTGAGACGAGGGAAACCCCTGGAGCGTGTGAAGTGTTTTTCGATAAACTGACGGAAGGCTGCGGATACCAACTGGAGCCGGTAGCAATAACACGTAAGTCGGAGCAACTGCTTCTTCAATGAAACAGCGGGGACTCTTGTGAAAAGCGCATCTTGATGCATAGCTGAGCGCTTACCAGAGCTGAAGGGTTAGCCACTTTAAGCTTCAGGAGTGGGAATAAAAACATCTCAGTGCGCGTGCCGAGCGCACTTCACAGAGCCTCGACTCCGGTGCACTAGGCACAAGAAATGGGGCAGCGTGCACAGGGCACGTACATGTTGTTCACACTTTTCTTAGAACCTGAACGGGCGAAGCCTAAGACTTTCGAGGGAAATATCAAAATACCTCCTCAGAATTATCTTTACCATCTTCTGGAACAAGTGAGGTTAGTTCGTATTCGCCTTCAGACAGCATTTCGCCTGGATCTTGGGCTGAAGATCTGCCTGTTTACACGCACGCGAGAATATTCCTACGTCTGCAGAAAAACACTATATGCGAGGTTAGTGACGCAAATGTTGCGCGTCCAATGCGCTAGACCGTGTTATCATCGGATGATAAAACAATTCCACGGTAACAATTGTAAGATCGTCCCCCCGACGAGTAAGATTGTCCCCCCGACGCGAGGCACTGAAAACTACAGTAGAACAAACTGACGAAACAGCGTCTCTTCTGGTAGTGGTTCTGAAGAGAAGAGCACGAGCAGCAGCACGCCTTCGGTGCTCGGACCTCGCCTATCCGCTATCGTGTGACTTCTGACTAAACTCAAAACTGACTCGTGTCTTGTATACGTTCCGCTGGTCGATGTTAAATTGCTCAGATGAAGATTTCCTCGCGGCTAAGGATATAGAGTGGGGTACGGCACCCCGGAAAACTGGTCTCGGAATTGGATTTGGACCATTGGATCGACCGCTACGAGCGTTGACCGTTCCGTTGACTTTTACTATTTAGACCTAATTTTTCCAGCAAATTGATGATTCCTGCGCAGGCATCTGTGGAAGAAGTCTTCACTCACTGAGAGCATATATGAGCTAGGGATATATATCCCTTACATATATATGCTCCCAGTGCGTATGGAGGTTGAGTTTAGCGCGATTCGGGTGTGATCCCGTACTTCCGGCTCAAGGAATAGTACGGGTTCACACATTGAGTCATGCAATTTTGCTAAGAAAGTGGGTGCGACGTACACAAGTTGCGCAGTATCAATTTCTTGAAGGTGCTGCAACTTAACGTACGTTCGTATGCCTTGCCATCTATGCGGATGGTTGCCGATACCGGCTTGTGCCCGCTTTGAGCACAAGCCGGGATCGTCGCGTTCACGCACGTAGACACCGTGCGGGCTCATCTTATGATAAATTTTACCTTAAAACAGACCCCAAGGAACAATAAACCGAGGGCAATCAAGGGCAATCAAACGCCTAAGACCGATGAAAAATTTTCAGGGAGGAGCCTCAAAACCGGAAAACCCCTCTTGGAAAATCGCGTTCAGATCTTCACGTAGCGAACCTCAGAGTTTCCAGGCACGCACAAACCTCATGTTCGCATGTTCAGGAACATGTTCTAATATACAAAAATGTTCAAGATAGAATAACATATCCGTGATATATCCTTGAAAAAGGTGCTGAACAGCACCGTTCAAGCAAGTTTGCAGAGCGCTTCTGGAGCTGCGCAAGGTTTTCAGGCCTAAATCTGAGTTTCGAGATCGCGAATTTCATCGCGTTCGATCGGAAAACCCGACCAACGGAATGTATACGTTGAG
>LGRX02035060.1:0-28623 GCA_001247695.2 Cymbomonas tetramitiformis | reverse complement strand
CACGGTGCCATCTGCCACCTGCACCTTCATCGGCGTCTCATGTTTCTTGGGCTGGAGTTTAAACTTCTTGGCGGCCTCCACAGAAGTAAAGCTAGAAGAAGCTCCAGAGTCCACCAAGACCTTTACTCGTACTCTGCCTACCCAAGCCCAGAAAATCAGCAGAGTGGGTCCCTTCGCGTCCATAGCAGCTAGTACATCTGCATCCAACCATTCTCCCCAGCGTCCAGACCCTGCGTCCACCCCTATCTCTGGTCTGATGCTGGCCAATTTGTGCAGTCCTGGCTCCTTCTCAGGCGGATTCAGCTCCTCATCTGAATTGTCTTCTGGCAGATGGTACGTGCCGGCCTCTGCTATCTTGGCTTGCCAACGAGCCTGCCTGGTGACCTGATCTTCTGGTTCTGAATCACCAGGCCATGGCGCAGGTCGCGCTGCCTCTGCTTCCTGATGCGCCCGGGTGATCTTCCTCAGCTGGTCAACACGCTCCCGAATCTGCGCCAATGCACTTCTGACTCTGTGCCCGTGCACTTCCACTTTTTTCCTTCTGCGCGTTACTGTCTGTGCTGCTTTCCAGGCTGCTGACAGGTGTCCGTCGCGTAACCGTTGCTGGGCGTGTGATAGCACTGGCTGCTTAGCGCGATCCAGTTGTCGGCGCAGAGCTCTCCCGCCCAGCTGGCGCGGGGCTGCTTCCTCTCTAAAGCGCACTCTTCTGACTCCTGGGGGCTGCAACGCGCGCTGGTACACCCCTTTTGAGCTAGGGGCTCCTTGACTCCCTTTGCCGAACAGAGGAAATCTGATCTGAACCTCTGTTGGTTGGGATGCTTGTGCCGGCGCAGCGTTTGGCTCAGTTCTCCCTGGTGCTACCACTGTGATTGGCCGTGACCTCTTCAGCCAGCGTAATGCTCGCCTCATCTTCTCCACCGCTCGCTGCGCTGGTCCTGGTCCGTGCCTCATCCGATGATCCTCTCTGAAGTGAGTGATCCATCGGTAGGTCTGACTCTGCCTGCCTCTCTCTGGTTCTCTTCCAGAGTCGGCCTCCCTCCTGATGGCCATGGCGAGGTGCGGAGTACTTACCTCGCGGGCCTGGGGGCCTATCCGCGTTGTCCGGGAGAGGCACCGGCCCCCGTCGACTCTCCCTCGGCAAAATCCATGTGCTCCGGGGCTACCAGTGCCAGCTGCTGCTCCACTATCCCGCCAGATCCAGTATCTATTCCCGCGTTCTTGAAGGTCTCGAAGGCCTCCTCCCAGATACATTTGACCCAGGCTGCTTTCTGCTGGGGCTGGTGTTGATGTGGGCAGTCGCGAGCCAGGTGCTCCTTGGACTTGCATTTTCGACAGCCAGAGTAGACTGACGATCCTGGCAGCTGCCGGCCTTCCACTTCCGTTGGAGTAGTGGTCGTGGGCATGGCGTAGCATTGTTCCTTGGGAGATGCTTCTTCCTCCCAGAATTCTGCCAAAGGAGCTACAGGGAAGGGGGATTGATCGCGGGCAGGCTTCAGATGCGCAGGATCCTTGCGTTCCTCCATCGTAGCTTGCTCCACATATCTGCGCAGTAGCTCTGCCTCCCATCCAACCTTCCCAGAGCTCTGGTTGAAATCCACCTTTCCAACCAATTCCTTGTGGACTCTGGCATGCAGTTCTGGTGTCAGTCCACTTAGGAATATACCCGGTAGTGCCGCTCTACTTACTGGTCCCGTCACCCCATGGTTATGCAGCATTTCCAACATGTCGAAGGACTCCATGAGAGAGTGATGGAAGGTGGCGGCGTTTCTTCCAGCGTTCTTGCCGGAGGCTTGACGAGCTCGCGACAGCATATTGGGTAAGATACTCAGGTGAGCGTCAGTAACACACGCTCGCGCAAGCGTGGCCACTAAGTCGTCCGGACTCTGCATCTGGTTGGCCAACACTTTCTGAGTTAGAACTCCTTGCGCCGACCCCTCCACCCGGTCCCTGATGATCAGTCGTAGTTCTTCTGGCACGGTGGTGATGGTGGCCCCTTCCTGATCTCCATCGTCGCAGGACTTCTTCTTCGTCAACGCCCTCTTCACCAGTGCCTCCTTGAAGTGATCTTGCAGTTCTCTCATAAACTTCTTCAAGGGAGCTAACAGATGTCCAGATGGTCTGTCCCCGCTGGGGCTATCCGTAGGGCATGTGTACGTGGTGATGCGGTCCCGTAGTTTCCGTAGAGAGAGCAACAATCTGTCCTCAGCTTCCAACTCCTTCAGCTTGGTATAGTCTGCCCGCTGTTGATCCCTCTCTGTCTGCTCCTGCTCGACTGGTCTTCGGGGCGGTGGACAGTTCGGAGGTTCTCCTTCAGGTTCCTCTGGTGGAGGTGGAGGCTGGGACTGTCGAGGGGGTTGTGACTGTGGTAAAGTGACATTGGGAGTTGGGATGTTGGGCAGTTGGGCCAATGCACCAGACCAGGGCGGCTGAGTACAATTCTGACAGAGTGGAACTTGCTCACACGTTCTGTTGGGTCCCGACATGACGTCCCATACTAACCCAGAGGCGACCTTAACCCCTCCAGTTGGTGACAACAACAGTCTACCGCATCTGCTGCAATCCGTGCCGCTCTGAACAGCCTGATCCCGTCTGGGTCCTACCAGCTGCATCACCGGGCTGATCAGTGACTCCCGAGCTCTGTGGTTCTGAGCGTGCCCATAGCTAATCGCTAGAGTGGAGTACTGTTTGGCTATGGCCACGGCTGTCTGAGCATCAGCATCGTGGCGCCTCACGTAGTCCCTGATACCCTGTTCTACAGTGATGGGTACCAGTGGGTCTCTCCACTCTTCCAGGGCTTCGTGGATTGGTGGGGCTGCCTTAGCCGATGACGCTGAGCCTGATGCTTCATCATTGCCAGACTTGGACGGGGATCCTCCGGACTCAGATCGGGTGGTTATGGCTAAACGCCACGCCTCGGCGGGACTCAGTGAGGGATGCCGAGCCTTAGTCCAGTCATACCAGACCCACTCCGACTCTTCGGGTGAAGGGACTACTGCGCAGATGGCCTCCTTTCCCTTCAGAACCTCCCTCTGGGTTGCTATCAAAGCTTCCCAGCCCTCCTCTTCCCAACTCACCACTTCACCTCGAGCTGCTGCCAGAGCGACGGCCTTCTGACGCTCTTCTGGGAGGCACTCAAAAGCCTGGTCTCGCAGAGCCTTGTCTTTGAACAAAGTTCTGACAGCCATCCCTTCTGTCAGCTCAGGCTCCAGAGCTGATACTCGAGAGGCAGGCCCCTCATCTACAGCCTTTCCTTTTGCTGCCTTGACCGCCCTCTTCTTGGCTAACTGCTTCTTCCGCCTCCGTTGCCGCCTGCTGCTGCCGCTGCTGCTACCTCTGCCTCTACGCCTGCTGCTGCCGCGGCTGCCTCGCTCCGGGGAAACTGTAGAATCGCTGGAGTCACTGGGCCCACTGCTGTCGCTGCTGGGAGGGAAACGAGGAATTGGTGAGAAGCCCGGGGGATATGCCAATCCGCATCTGGGTATTTCTTCCCACCGCGGCACGGATGGTTGCCTCTGGGCCTCTGCTGGAGCCGCTGAGAGTGCTGTGAAGCGATCCGAGAGAGCTGAGAAGGTGTTGCGGGTGGGGGTCGCTCCTCTTTCCTTAACACGTGCTCTGCCAAAGTTCACTCCTGCGAAGAGTTTCCTTGGCAGCCCTTGCTGGTGTAGCAAAGTCCCGTGTTTAAGGGCACGCCTGTATTCCCTTTCTGTCACTCCGGCCTGTAGCACAGCCAACTCCTGCGGGGAGGCCGGATGCCAAATGATCTTCCCGCTCCGGGTGCGTGGTTCATTATAGAACCATTGCGTGAGGGTCTTCTTTTCCTCAGCTGACAGTGCAACTATCTGCAACCTCACGGGGGCTGAAGCCTGCGATTCCGCGCTGTCCCCACTGTGGTCGCTCCACGCAGTGCTGGTTCCCTCTATCCATCTGATCACCCGGACCTTCTGGTCCTTCCCGCACTTGCTGTACGCACGGTCCAGAGCTATTTGCTCTGGCGACCGGAAATCCTTCCTTCGGTCTGGCGATCTCTGCCTGTCCCCCTGAGGAACTGAGGGTTGCCCAAGTGGCTGAGCCTGCCGAGCTGGCTGAGCTGGAAGCTCTGATGCTTGGAGGCGGGCTGATTCTCTCAAAGCTCTGACAGACCGTGCTCCTTCCTTCAGCTGCGGTCCAACTCTCTCCAGGGCAACCACCAATTCCCGGCTGGCCAATTCCCCTCTGGCTTCCATCGCTGGACGCGGTGTCGCTGGAAGGGGTAGTGCTGGAAAGTCCTCTGCAGAGACATAGGGGTCAGGCAATACAAAGTCCGCGTGTTGCAAGGCTGATGCTGGCTGAGTCAGGTTCTCGCCAGAGCCTCCGGCGCTCAGGACAGGGGAGGGATTCTGATCGCGAATCGCTGGAACTGCGCCTGCTTGGGCGACTGGGGTCACACCTGCCTTGGCTGCTAAAGCAGCGTTTGCTGACTGTCCCGGCATTGAAGGTGAGGATGCCGAGACAGCCGAGCTAGAGGACGCTTGACCAGTCGCAGTCTGGCTGACAACAGCTCTGCTGCGCTGGATCAGAAGCTCAGTACGTTCTGGTCTCTTCCTGGTTCGTTCAGCGCGCCCCTCGCTGGTTACAGCCAGTCCTTCCAGCGTCGTCGTCGAGCCAGTTCGTGAGTCGGTAACAGCCGTAACTCCAGACACCGATGGCGTTGTAACAGCCGCACCTTCAGACACCGATGACGTTGTAACGACCATATCTCCAGACACCGATGACGTTGCGACAGCCGTATTTCCAGACACCGATGACGTTATAACAGCCGTATCTCCAGACACCGATGACGTTGTAATAGCCGTATCTCCAGACACCGATGACGTTGAAATTTGGCCAGAGCCTCCGGCGGAAAGGGTCGACGTGGGGACCCTATCCCCCACCATTGGGCAAGTGACAACAGTGGCACCTCCAGTCACCGATGACGTTGGAATTTTGCCAGAGCCTCCGGCGGAAAGGGTCGATATGGAAGCTCGGTTCCCCGCTTTCGGGCAGGAGGTCGCAGAAACGGATTGTGCTGCCAGTGCTGCCATGTTCATCCGTTCTAAGTCCTGCAGCTTAGTGGCAATCGGAGTGAAAATAGGGGTATGAACAGGGGTCTCCAGTGCCGGAATAACCCCTACTGGCTCACAATGTACTCAGTGGTACTGGACTCACTGGTACTTGCACCACTTCCCCCCCCCCTGCCGAGGGGGTAATTCCTGCGCTGGCAACGTGCACTAAAGGTGTCACAGCAGGTGGTAGCTGAACGGCTGCTTCCGTTACTGGAACAGGATAGGACAGGGCTAAATTCGGTGCCACGGACGCCGTGGGGTACGGTGAGAGCTCAGGCACTGACAGATTCGGCACCGGGGGAGACAGCATACCCGGAGAAGGGTACCCCATTGGTACGCCGTACGCAGCCGCTGGCAACGGAGTGGTATGCGGCCACAAGGCACGTGGTGGCAGTTGGTGCTGCTGACCGTACTGCTGTTGCTGCAGAAAAATTTGCTGTTGAAAATTCCTCTGGTGAGCTAAATCATCACGGGGCTGCGGCTGCCAAAATTGACCGGCTGGCGTTGTCATAATTGGGCTACCGTTAGAGCTGCGCTCGTCATACCCACTGTGGGGGCCGGAAAAATCGTACGAATTCCGCTGAAATTGCGGCGGCGCCGTCATAAAATTACGCTGCGGCAGTTCGTGCAAAAATCCGTACGCAGAATTTACATCCAGCTGTTGCGTTGAGCCAACGTACGAGAGTCCAGGTTGTGTGTGCGCAGCCGATTGCGGAAAGACGTGCGAAACAATTCTCGGGTCGAGCGATTCAGAGTAATTCGCTGCCGAAAGAAACTGCGATTGCTCCGTGGAAGCCGCTACAGCCGTGTGCGACGGAATTCCATGCCGAAAGTCCATGATTGCGCTGTGAGTGAACGCACGTAAACGGCAGTGAACTCACACAGTACGGGCGATAAATTTTCTGCCGATTGACGCCGATTTCGGTTTAACGAAAGGCAGATCCCGCGGAAAGGTACCTGCAAAGACGAATTACATCACACTTGAACGTGTGGTATATGCATTCAAGAACAGTATATGATATTTTCCGTCGAAATTCGCAGCCCTGACGAAAGGCGGACGCAATTAAGCGTGTTTTACGTCGTCGTCTTCAGAATTTTCGTGGGAACCCGCGGAAAGGCCTCGCGGAGAAGTTGTGTGCCGATAATTGTACAGCCGAAGTTCAGTCGGCACTAACAGGTCGCGTCTAACGCAACCACGCTGATACCAGTTGTTCGGGGGTGCTCTCTAAGAGCTTCTAAGTCTACTTAACAATACAGGGAACCTAGTTCAAGCCTGCAAGAGATATGTATGGCTGTAAGCAAGATACATATATGTGAATCGGATCTTTCTTAAATGTCGGAGTTACAAAAGCCAGGTGTGGCTGTTCAGTAACAAATTCAAAACTGTTTCATTCAGCCTGCTCGGCTGCTTTATGCCATGGTTTCCGATCTCGACTTTCGAACTTCACTCGATGTCGACTCCTGTCAGGTCCCATCATACTTCATGAGAACTCGAACAATCACATCATAGAATCTGCCGACTAGCCCAGTTATATCATCACTGTATTCCGAGCCACTCCATATCACTCTGAATAATTATAACTGTGCTGACTTGGCAATATTGGAGGCCATACCAGCTTTCCCTCCAATTTCTCTGACTGCTGGTTTTCCCACCAAAACTCACTTTCGGGTCAGGTATTTCTGTCAGTCATTTCTGTCAGACCCCCTTGTCATCTGGTCACATAAATGCCTGTCACTGATGACTGTCATCGTACCCGTCACTCGTAGCTCTGACGCGTCATCATACTGTCTCGTGACTTACCCTAGCACAGCAGCAGCAGCAGCAGCAAAGCTCGAATCCCAACGGGCGATACAGTCGAATGTTCCATCTCACGATCGCCAGACGCTAACGATGACAATGCCACAACAGTCGCCTGTATGTACCACGACGCCACCCACGCGTTATGGCATGGCATGCCGGGAAGCAAAAAGCAAAGCACTGTCGCGCACATGATCCTGCGGTCATATGATGTAATAGTTAGTTTCACGCAAATTTCGGCAGCCAATTCTTTCGCTAGTCCGACGTCAGAAGATGCCGCATTTTTTGGGACACGTCGGTCCACGTCGGATCAGCTGCCGATTTGCTCAATTCGCTCGTGAGAATTGGCTTCAATTCGCTCGCGCAAGGCCATAATTCGAACGAAATGAAAACTCAATTCGGCAGCGACTCAATTCGTTCGGCTGACTGTACAACATGAATATTCGATTCAGACCCAACCAAAATTGGCACTCGCAGACTTCACCAGTAACATCGGAGGTGTGCAACAAGATGGATATTTTATGTCCACGCCGGACTAGCGAAAGAATTGGCTGCCGAAATTTGCGTGAAAGTCCCTAATGGCGATATCCATGTTAACATCGCATGGTAATTAATCGTGCTGTCCAAAAAGATCGACGCCTAGTGGAGATCGCATATTTGTGATCGACAGCGCCTAGTAACTTATTAACTTTGCCATAAAAATATCTTGTTTACATAGCCCCGCCCAACCTTTGCGCGACGCCTCATCCCACATATCGTCCCTTACCAAATACCGCATCGACATTCTCACGTGGAGGTATATTTCACAGGAAAGGGAATCCATTGACATGACAATGACATGTCGATGTCGCAACATGGTATAAATCTAATGAGAAGTTCATGGTTTAGTGGCTACTTTGAAACCGTGGTATCGCGAAACCATGGTTTACAAATCGTGGTTTCGCGAAACCACGCTTTTCGCGATATTCCCCCGAATATTCCGCCTGGTGGCGCCTGGGTGGCGGAGGATATGCTGATCGCGTGTCACGTTCCCCCAAACCATGGTTTCGCGAAACTACGGTTTGAAAAGCGTGGTTTCGCGAAACCACGCTTTGGAAACTGTGGTTTCGGGATACTACGGTTTGGAAACTGTGGTTTCGCGATACCATGTCATCACATCAACTGGGAGCTCCCAGTTCAACGGTGAGCCTGACTGGAAGAGTTTCAGAATTTTCGACATCTCGGGGCGTTCGAGTCGATCTTCAGATTTCGTAAATTCGATTTTCACATTATGCATCTGGATGACGATGGCTGACGTTCCCCCAAAGCGTGGTTTCGCGAAACCACGAAAAGCGTGGTTTCGTGGGACCACGCCCCCAGAATTGTCTTACGTGATGGGACACGTCGGCAGACAGGCTGTCGCGGACGTGTACACAATATTCCTTTCCAAAACCATGGTTTTGGAGAAAACCACGAAAACCGAAACTGTGGTTTCGCGAAACCACAGTTTCGCGAAACCACGGTTTGGAGGCTACTTATTGGGTACACGATCAAAAAAATGCACAGAAGCGTGGGATCGAACGATCTGCCCATCGTGTCCGTGAACGCAGTGATGACAGTCGGACCAAAACCATGGTTTTCAAAGTAGCCACTAAACCATGAACTTCTCATTAAATGGCAGAATTCCATTCATGATACTTTCTTGATTCTTATGAGAAGTTCATGGTTTAGTGGCTACTTTGAAACCGTGGTATCGCGAAACCATGGTTTACAAATCGTGGTTTCGCGAAACCACGCTTTTCGCGATATTCCCCCGAATATTCCGCCTGGTGGCGCCTGGGTGGCGGGGGATATGCTGATCGCGTGTCACGTTCCCCCAAACCATGGTTTCGCGAAACTACGGTTTGAAAAGCGTGGTTTCGCGAAACCACGCTTTGGAAACTGTGGTTTCGGGATACTACGGTTTGGAAACTGTGGTTTCGCGATACCATGTCATCACATCAACTGGGAGCTCCCAGTTCAACGGTGAGCCTGACTGGAAGAGTTTCAGAATTTTCGACATCTCGGGGCGTTCGAGTCGATCTTCAGATTTCGTAAATTCGATTTTCACATTATGCATCTGGATGACGATGGCTGACGTTCCCCCAAAGCGTGGTTTCGCGAAACCACGAAAAGCGTGGTTTCGTGGGACCACGGTTCAGAATTGTCTTACGTGATGGGACACGTCGGCAGACAGGCTGTCGCGGACGTGTACACAATATTCCTTTCCAAAACCATGGTTTTGGAGAAAACCATGAAAACCGAAACTGTGGTTTCGCGAAACCACAGTTTCGCGAAACCACGGTTTGGAGGCTACTTATTGGGTACACGATCAAAAAATGCACAGAAGCGTGGGATCGAACGATCTGCCCATCGTGTCCGTGAACGCAGTGATGACAGTCGGACCAAAACCATGGTTTTCAAAGTAGCCACTAAACCATGAACTTCTCATTATTCTTCATTCTACGAAGTGCCAAGAGGACCCAAGTACGCGACGTTTCCATGCGATGCCACCCAGCAAACCCGAAATAAGGTGTATATAAGTCTCTTCTGTTCGAAAAATCGCCTGCTTTTGACAACAGGAAGACAGACGACAAATATCTTCACACTTCGAAAGAAAAGTTTGCACGAATGAAACGTAAGGCCCCGCCAGAGACTTTGGAGGAAGGGCCTCCTCAGACTGCAGTCTCCAACGAAGCGGATATAAAGTCAAGCCCAAACGAAACAGACTCTGAAAAGCGTAACGTCAGCAACACCCTTACGAAAGATGAAAATGCTTCTTCTTTCATTCGCTCGTTTACGTATGGAGTCCGCAGTCTACCCCAAGCTGAGGCGTCTGGTTGTGGATACGAAGACGTATGCAGTAGGTACGCTCAGTACAAACAAGGGATTGTAGGTGGTACTGTTCGCGGAAAGCACGGCGAATACCTCGACTTCAACGTGATTCTCATTAATGGTGGCGTGCCATATGATGGGGAAGACAAAGCCTATTACGTGTTCCTAGATGAGGTATCCCCTTTATTTTTTTTTGAACTTTCTGCCGTTTTCTTAGCTGACTGTTATCCGGGCGTCAGTGAAAGAGTTCAGCAACGCAGTAATTAGCTAGTTTGCAACTTTCTACTTTGCGTTTCGTCAGTTGCGATTTTCCGCCTGCGACTTCCGTAAAGCTTTTCACTTGTTCTTCTGCAGTAGATATTGTTCAATTTGTGCGGTGCACAAAAGGTCGGCACCGACAGGTATCCCAGCCTTCTTCTCACTCTAGATTCGAGGGGATCGATCAGGTTATGGAAATCGTCGAGACCTTCGTGCCTGAGGCACGGAGGAAGAGAGGTTTGGCCTCGAAGCTTTCTTTCGAGGCTATGAACCTCGCAGTCGAGCACGGGTGGCAAGTGCGGCCAACATGTACGTACACCAAAGATACGTTTCTAAAGCGAGAGGGCGCAGATTGTTGGCACCTAATCGAGTTTGCCTGCACCGAAAAAGGCGCAGAGATAAAGCAGCGCAGGGTTCAACTGAAAAATATGGCTCTGAGCGAACTCCGCAAACTGTGTCAGCGTTTTGGTAAGAGTTCTGGAGCGAAACCTGCGCTCATTGAGCGCATCGTCAAATACGAGCTCACAAGCTGGACAGCCCAAGATGAGAAGCGACGGCGGTTTAAGGCAATCGGTGGTTCAGTTGGAACATCTTCATAAACACCCATTGTAATTGAAGGGAGACTCGCATAAAAGATTGAAACAACTCCCGCAGCCTGGTTGTTCATTTCCCAGCTACTTCGTCGTTATCGGACTGAACTTCCTCTGACAGCTAGCACTAGGCGACTATGCTGCCAGTTTCTTCTCACGTTGGCCATGGTGTATGCCACGACATGCATTTGTCTCCTTGAAATTTGTCACTGTGATCAAAACGGCTGCATATGTGGGTGTCAAAGCATTTTTGTTCGCTTGAAGGTCAAAGATGTGGAAGGCAGAGGCCAACGCTGCATTAGAGGACTACCAGAAGTCCAGAAACCTCATAGCAAATTACGTAAGAAGCTACCAAGTTGCGAAAGTTTCACGATTCATCCTTCCTCCAAATTAGTTGAGAGTGATATTTCGAAAATTCGCACAAATCATGCCAAAAAGTTCACTTGGACTCGATTCTGCGGCCGACCCGGCCGGGGGTTAAATAGGGTAAAATTGTCGTTATTGGACACCGCAGGAACTCTCTGGGACATTGTAGTAATATCGAATCTAGTAGCACATGGCGACTCACGGCTGGGACAAGGAGGGAGAGCTCACGAGCAGTTGGAGTTCCGGGTGTGGTAAGAAATAAAAATCTGCCACTCTTGTAGCGGAGCCTGGATACCAAGGTTCCCATAGGACAAATTTCACTTTCATATGTGTTTCGAGATAGGACAACCGCCCAACGTCGTCCTGGGCTTCGGGTTTTGGGGCGTGGGCATGATGAAACCTTCGGTAGGTGTTTTTACCCGCGATAAATGGCTGGGGTGCACCATGAGATTTCGCATGGGTCACAAACTAGCACCCAATTGAGGTGGGCAATACATGTATGGCAGGTGTTTAAGTTGTTTGCACCCAGTGTTTCAATATTTCCCTTTGATGCGCATAACCGGCTTTGAATCAGCAACCCAACAGAATAAGATTAGCATTTTGGAACCGAAGGCGAGTTGTGTAAAGAGTGTGCACCTTACTCATGTGCCCCCAAAAATGTATGAAGTTACTGATTTAATGATCCCTTCCCCCTTGAGGAGGGGATGTTGAGGCCCCATCGACCGCTTTTCCACAATAGAATAGATTGCTAGAAATTGTATATCGGTTGTCATCGTATGACAATCAGATATGCCAGTTATGGCGTGTCACCTTCGGTGGTCACTCGTGTCTGAGGTCTGTAAGATACCATATATACATCTTCTAATGTTATCTCGTGACTTTCCGGCTCACCTTGCTTGCACGTCTCTCTCACCCGAGACTGCTTTTCCAGCATAGATCACTAGAATAAGGCCATGGAGCGGAAACTTCCACTTCCTTGATACCCCCGGGCCGCTCGCACATGCCCTCACATCTAGATTGTTGGGCTGTGTCTCTACGGTTGAAGAATGACTGGCAGAATTTCTGGCGAGACATATTGCTGAATATATCAGCTGGACTGTATATTCACTGTGTGTCAGATAATCAGAATAATCGGATAACAAAGAGTGAGAACTTCCCGTTATATGTTCGGGGTCTAGGGTTCCGGGACCGGTGACAGTCATACACCCTAACTATAGGAATGACAGTCGGGGCGTCACTTCCAGCACACCACCTAGGGTGGTGACTGGCAGACTAGGTGGTCACGGAACTGAAACAAACACCTACTCAGCTTCGGTGGAAATAAGCATCCTACAGGAGAACCTGTCCTTTATGGCAGGGTAACTCCTGAAACTAGCAGTCAGTGAGGCATACTGCAGAATACATATACAGTTAAAACCCTAAATTACGCCCATCTTGGGGCAACCTGAACCAACAGCATCTCGATCTGGAGGCAAGCTAATCCAATCCCGTCAGCTCTAGCCACGTCGATAGTGCCCGGGAGAGCCGGTGTCACTGTTACAGCGCCCAGGAGAGCTGGTACCACTGTTGGACAAATCATGCGTAGTAATAGATAGTTTGAAACACATACATGGTATAATATTCTGTATATCGGTGTTTTATAACTATCGCTGTAAGCAAAAATATGAGGCTTGAGCGTGTGAAGTATGTCTGTAAAAGATGTGACATATGAGAGTAAGAGAGTCTAAGTAGCTTATGCTACGTGAGCTATGCACGCCTGTACGAGTACGGCTAATTGACAGACGTAAAGTGTCTCTCAGACGTAAAGTGTCTCGTTGGTAGCACTAACACGTGGCTCGCGGTCTCTATCGTTGTGACTCGCGGTCTCGAGCCGAATAATGCAGTCATCTGTCACATGCATCGAGGAATGGCATACAGGGGGCAGTACTGGATATCTAGTCCCCCGTGACACCACCCGACATTCTGTGGATGTGGGTGGCAGTGGCATGGTAATGAAAACAAGCAATATCAATATACTCGGATACGGAGCAAGCAGAGATACAAGCATTTGCATTAGTAAGAACTGGTCCTACTGGTGCCTCCGGGTCTTTAGAAATAGACATGCTCGCAGAGGCCCACCTTCCCTCGCCTCGGGTCACCCTATCAAGTTCTGCCGCTGCAGTGATGCTAAGACAATCTCGTCCTGTTGTTGTTGTCGTTGTAGTTGCTGCTGCTGGACATGAAGCTTCAGTGTTGCAGCTGCTCGTAGTTTCTCCGTTAGCTTAACAACCCGGCCCTTAATATCCAAGAGGCGGGCAGTGAACTTGTCGATAATGGGAACCCTGTGTTTTGTGGTACCCTGCCATTTTAGAAAATGTTAGTACGCGCCCTAACGGTACGCTAAAGACCCACTAACTATATAAGAGTACGGCGCGTTAGTGTGCATGTACGTACTCTAAAGGCACACTAACCGCAACGTTAGTGTGCCGTTAGGTCGTGCATTCTGTGCAACATACCTTAACGACACCTTAACGGCATACTAACTCAGTATGATCACTTGCGTTTAGGACATTAACTGTGCCCTAAGTGTGCATACTAACGGAACAATAACAGGATACTAACGGCACACTAACAGAGAATATTAACAGGCAGTTAGTTCGTAGATAGTGTATAAGTAGTGCATACTTAGTGTACCTAAACCTTACACATTAACGGCATACTAATAACACACTAACTCCGTGCATTAACGGGTGGTTAGTACGTAGTTAACACACTGTTAGCATACATTAACTACATGCGAATTACACATTAACTGGTATCCTAGTATATTAACGGTATACTAACTATGCACTTTAAACAATTTTAGTGTGTCGTTAGTGTGCTGTTTGTGTGTTGGTAGTAGTATATTAACGACACACTATACGAGCTTCACGCAGCGCACGAAATCCGCAAAAATAGTGACATAAACAAGCAATGCAGATACGTGCGAAACAGGCTAGCATACGCATGGAACACTCGAGCATGTTTAATACAATCATATTAATACGATAGTGTAGCTAGCTAGGCACGATGGGATACAATTGGGACTACTCATCTCTATCCTACCAATACGCAAAATAACGTTCTATTCGTACGATTTCTAGTTCCAACACTACGATTGTAAACAATCTATCAATCTAGCACGCTCGAAGGGAAGCTTGAAGCTCATGAAGTACTCGAGGCGGTCGATTTTCTCCATTTAGGGTTTCTCCAAAACAGCCGATCTGAAAAGTAAAGCAAAGAACCAACACTTAGTAAAAAGCGGGAAACGCGTTAAAGATTCCCTTGTGCAAAACATAACTAGCAACCTAGGAACCTCAAAGAAGCGCGAATGTGAACGCGAGATGATGGTGGAAAAATTGATTTCACCACTCGAATATTTTCAGCGATCTGAAAAACAAAACCAACCAAGTAACGTTTAGTAAAGATGAAAGATAATATAAGTGACAAACGAAATTAACGAAGGAAACTGAAAAGGAGAGGTGGAGTGAGTTGGATTTGAACCAACTATTTCGAGTGCAAAGGACTCGCGGGAATCTTCCCGTTCACTCCAAGTCAAAGTTCCGCGCATGCCAAGGATGAGCGCGCTAAGCACACACAAAATAATACATATACATATAAAAAACATGCACTACAAACCTGTGACATATTGCAGCGAGCAAGAATGAGAAATATCATAACATGCAACCCGCTGGCGAGGCCACCACACGCTGCTGCACACTGCTGGACGGTGAAATGTGAAGCGTTGACGACTGTAGCGGTGAGTTTGAACTTTTACAGTATTCTGCAAAAATGCCTACAGTGAGTGGACACCTTCACTTCCCGTTGCGCGTTGGGGGGCGTGAGAAGTCACAGCACGTCCTCGTCACGCGAGCACGATCGACGATAACGATGACGATGACGAATTCTGCGAAACGTGTGCCATGCCATGCCACGCGATGTCATCGGACGATTGGAGATGGAATAATCCACCGCATGACGCTCGCGCTCGCGGGTTGGGGATCGCAGGCACGCAGGTCACGTATCGATCGCGATCGTCGTCGATTATTCCACCCCACCTTGCGATTGTGGACTTGATCATTATTTCCGTTGACGCGTGATCATTTGTGATCGTAGCTCAGTTGGACATAATGTAAAATCTTTCATCGTGTGAAACCACCTGCGAAGGTTCAAATCCAGTGCGGTGATATTTTAATCGCGCGATTCGACGCCATTCACGAAAATTTCCTATCACATTTGGGAATTTAGAGTTTTTAGGGAATCTTCCATTGTTGATACGCTAACGGGACGCTAACGGCAAGCCTTTGCGCAATAACGTTGCCCTAACTGCACACTAACAGAAAGAATCTTTTAGGGAATGTGCCATTGTGAGTTAGTGCATGGCACGGTAGCACTTCACTTGTGTCGCATGATCTTTTATTTTTGTCGCACCATGCGACATATCAATTATATTCTGGGGCGACAAAACTGAGTACGGGACTCATTATTGTCGCAGTGCGACAAACAGTGAGTGCGGGGCTGATTATTGTCGCAGCGACACAAAATAGACTGATATTTACGGACAGATAATTTTCGGAAACTTACAGCAGATTCGGGTGTGAGGAAATTATACCCAAGTTTACGGAACTATGCACACAGGCTGGCAATAATTAATTTTAAGAAACAGGTGTTCACTATTGGGCAAGCCTGGAAGGAAAGACGCGGGACCACAAGCACAGATTTTCAGGAATCACACGTTATGAATCAGACGCGGGACCACAAAATGCAAAATACAGTAATGACAAAAAAGTTACTGCTATTAATTATGCACAGCGGTGCAAAAGTATCAGCTCAGGAAAGAGGTTCCAGCTATGGTCCTATCAAAGCTATCGAGCTTGCACTGGCAGGTGTTGCTCTCACTTTGCAGCTTCTGCTGCTATTTTCTGTCGCATAGTCCTCGGACGGTTGGCGGGGAAGGCATCCTCGTTCAAGGTAAAGATGTCAAGCCCATCCCGAAGGTGATACCCAGCCAAGATGTGCGGGCAGCACTTGCAGTGCCAGAACCACTTGCAAGAGCAAGCATCCCCATCCAGTGGGCAAGAAGGATCGTCCACGTTGAAAGTGAGCTCGACGATGTCATCGGAGTACTTACGGATGATGTCGAGGCTTCGGAAGAAGTTGCGGGGATTTTCCCCGCGAACCAGTTGACGAAACTTGGTCACACGTAGGTCACTGAGCAGTTTGCCGGACGGGGTCTTATTCATGTAGATGAAGTCGATGCCGTGGATGCGGGTGGGGTACAAATAGAAGTTGGAATTGTCAGCATCAGCGCAAACTAGCTCGCATGCCATATTCAGGAAGGGGATGGGATAGTTCCCGGTAAGGCCGTGAGAGAAGGTCTCCTTGTTCTTGAAGGCACGGGAATTCAGTAACGCCGGAACCGATTGTGAGAGAGTTTGGTAGTGGGTGGCATTTATAGGAACTAGTCGGCGGTCCTCACGATGCCCGCGTTCATCGGACTGCATGTCGGGCTTAATCCCGGGAATGGTGCTAGCTCCCCGAAAGAACATGATGTGCTCCCCGTGCGTAAAGTTGCGTACGGACACTATGAACGCAGTGAGGCCTAGCAGGTCCCATTCCCGTTTAGCAACGTCGGCGATAACCTTACGCATCTCGAGAGTGAGAGCACCCTCAAAAATCAGTCGATCGTCAATGATCTGATCCCGTAAGTCCTCGGGGACATGCCTGCGCGCAGAAATCAATCACCTTAGTGACAGAAATTGCAATAACTAGCAGCCATGTAGCACTGACAGGAACATATAGTACACAACAACAATAAAACTTACACAAATTCGACATGCTAAATCAAACAAATACTAACAGAAGCTATCAAAAGTGTGTAACCAACAGGACTTACCACCGGTCTCGACGCGCCCCATTCCGGAGCTCACGCCGGCCGTCCATGGCGGGGATGGAACACAGGGGCGCGGTCCCACGGCCGGACCGGCGGAGTTGCGCCCCATTAGAGTGTGTTCGCCCGGGCTTTATATCCATGGTTACACACACAACACGGCAGATAGGCAACATATTAACAGGAGCATGAGAGCGGGAACTTACTCATGGACTTTTTCGATGTATTTTCGTCGAACGTGTTCGACATCTTTCAGGGACACCAGGCACTCAAGACTGCCAGGATTGTCGATATTGTTGGCGGCGGCAGTCAGAGACCGCATGTTGTCGCCACACACGATGGAGATCGGTAGGTCGATGGCAAAGGCGATCTTTGCATACTTCATGAGAGCTCGAAGGCCAACCTCGTAGGAAAAAGTAGATTCGCTCTTGGCGATGACGTACATGTAAAGATAGAAAGACTGCCGCGGGCAGTTGCGGGTGTCGTCCATCGTTTTCCACAAGTGAGGCTTCTCGAAAGTGACACCGTCGGTGCCCATATCAATAAGTACGTAGTCGGACTGTGTCTTTCCAAATGAAGCATCGGCTTTGACGGTGAAAACGTCATGAGGAGCATGGCTGGCGTATTCTCGTCGAATATTTTCTCCCAAAACCAGATTGGTCATGGCGATTGCGGGTCCAAACTGATCACTCCTGACAGAACGTGCAAACGAACAAAGGGAAGTCAGTAACATAATAAAGGAGTCAGGCTAACGTAAACAGGCTGACAAGTAGGCAGTGCATTCACTAAAATGTGTACAGCGGATAAACCTCCGGAGCCATGGGGTACAAGCCCATGGTCGTAAGGCGCGGAAAAGTCGCCTTCGAACCGATCAACGGAACTGAACGAAGGTTGAATGACTGGTCCTTACTTTTTAATCCGCGTGTACACACAAAGTGGCAGAAGGGGGGAAACCGTCACCTTTCATAGGAGACGATGAACGAGGCGTGACGCTCTTGGTGAGATGCCCATTGGGAGAAGGAATCAAAGTTGTCGGGCATGGAATGCCTGCTAACATATTCAGTGAGCTGGGCAACGGTGTCAATGGCTTGGCTATCGGCGGCTTTCTTTCGGGTAACGTAGTTTTGTACTTGCTTGAGAGTCGGCAGCTCAGCCTTCATTTCGTCAGTCCCATCCCAGAACTTTTTCACGACAGCATCGAGGACGAGTGCGGGCTTTCCACGGTGGAGGGCAGCAATATCGTCCAAGGTAGATCGAAAACGTGCAGGGATGCCAACCTCTGGCACGCTGGAAAGGGTAGTGGCGTGGGGGTAACCGTTTTGGAAAACATCCCATAAACCGGTATGGGGGTCCAAGGCATATTTCTCGGCATACGGGCATGCAAGGCCGTCGGCGGTGGCGTGGGTGTTGCAGCCGTACGTGCGAGAATACTTGGACTGGGTGATACGCCTCAACCGGATCCCGGATTCCTCCCCTTGCTTCCGATGTTCTTGGAAGGAAGACAAAGGGACCCGCCCGGCCAAACGGATCCACGGTGAACGGTGAGATGGAGCCTGCAAAACACGAGCAAACTGTCAGCATCAAAGAAAAACTAACACGGAAACATGCACAGCAAGTCCGGTCAGTCCTGGCGAAAGGCATGACAGGAACAATTTGGCAGGGCAAGAACATTTTGGCAGCACAGGGAAAACGCATTACCTGGTTCGTGGAAGCCGGAGCGGGAGGGGCTGGCAGGACGGTCTCCATGCCCGTGCTTTTCGCCTTCTTAGGCACCGGGCTTTTCGAAGGAGAGTGGACGGGCTGACTGGCAAGCATAGGGCTGGGCGGAGGCGAGTACGCAGGCAGGTTGCTCGCCGCAGACAGCACCGGTCTGCGGGCGGGCGAAACATTTTGCTCGCCAGAGGAAGGTTGGAAAGGTTGCCGGACGCGAGAGTCATCTCCAGTCTGCACCCCCACATGAACGAACCCAGTGAGAGTGGAGGGCGTGGTAGGAAAGCGGGAGACACAGAAAGGTAACCTGCAGGTTTTCGTGTGACCATTCCTCGGAAATGTCAAAAGCTTGAACCGCTGGAACGAAAGATTTGGCGGTGCCACAATACAACTGCACAGCGCGTAAAACGCGCTCGTGCATTGGCCGTTCGTTCTCGGTGTTCATTGCAGGGTGCGAGAGAAATTATCTGAAAGAAAATTAGTCCACGAAGGATGTGGAAGTCGCAGGATCGCACTGGTCAAGGAATTAAAGGAGCGGGCACGCAGGTCACCTTAAAAGCAGAATCCGCTGCGAAAAATATCTAGAGGATTGTCGGCTCCTCTAGAACACGTCCCATATCCAGCGCTGCGCTGGAAGATGCCAGCGCAGAACATGCGGACAGTCTGGCGGGCGGGAAAAATATCCAGGGAGGAGGGACGGAGCTGGCGGGAAGGTGGTCATGGGGAATGCGAAAAATATCCTTTGCGGGCGTAAAAGGCCGCTGACGACGGGGCGGAAGAAGTGTTTTTTTTTAAAGTATGTGCTGTCTGCCAGGTGTGTGGAGACAGTCGCGGCGGCTTGAACAATGAAAAGTTCTTCAAGATGCGACGTTCAAAAATAGTTTGACGTGATCCGCATGTTCGTTGCCATCGATGACCCCGCTCATGTGGGATGCCGATTGGTTGTCATGATCCGGGGCTCGGGTGGGATGTGCGATTATGCGATGGAGGTCACATGTCTGGTACCATGTCTGGATGAAGATAGCGGATGGAGATAGCGAAAATTCAGAATGAAAGTTGATGACAGTGTTTCGGGTCAACTGTGACACTGTAATCTTCGTCGCAACCCCATGCCATGTCAGCATGTCTGCCAGGTGAATTTTTGTTGTCGTGTCGCAAACCCATGCCATGTCAGCATGTTGCGAAAGTCTGGAACCAGTCGCATCGCATTTGTAGCGAGGGAGCCACACTTAAGGGCTTTTTGTGGTGCAGTTTTTTAATTTACCAATATATAAATCGAAACTGATCGCGTCGCTGATTGGCTTATCCATCGTCTGCAAAACCATCTCGTTTTTGTCGTGTGATCCCTTTCCCTTGTCGTCCCATATTCATGGTGCCTATCTCAGGCGCTCGCACTTCTTATTGGCGGTTATGGGCGATCAGTCCAAAACATCTCATGTAAAACACCCTGAAATCTGTAGCACGTGCGCCTTCTATAATTATACAAAAAAACGTGCTCCTTGTACGTGCACAGTCAGCTTATGGTATTTCGCGTGTGACCCATATTCATGGAGTTTATCTAATCTCATGGCTCCTCTGATTGGCGATCAGTCGGAAATATCTTTTATACGCCATCTGAAATCTGTCTTGCTGATAACTTCTGCATGAATATCCATAATTCGATACTACGCCCAGGAATATTCTATGCGTCTCTGATTGGCGGCAATGCTCCACCGATTTGTATAACTCTCCTGCTTGCCATCTTAAGGTGACCGGTGTGGACTGCAATATAATTATATATGGGCGGTTACTCCCGATCTGACAGGGAAATCACACTGTTTCCGTAAAAAAGGGCCCCAAAGGTGGACAGTTCTGGTAGTATCGTGTGCGTCGATGTCACTTTTTCCAGGAAAACCTGTTTCGCTCCTATAAGGGAAACGCAGGACCTTGCAGCTTTTTTTTGAAAAAGCTGCGAACCGTCGGTGTATAATGTTGAGTATAATCGGATCTGTTTGCGACACGACCAAAAAAATACACCTCGCGACACAAAAAAGGCGCTTCCGCATGGCACCTTAACGACGTCAATAGGGTGCCGTTAGGTGTTATGTTGCATCCGAAGCACTAACTGGTCGCTAGGTTAGTGCACCGGATGCAACAAAACACCTAACGGCGCCCTATTGACGTCGTTAAGGTGCCATGCACTAACTCACAATGGCATATTCCCTAAAAGATTCTTTCAGTTAGTGTGCAGTTAGGGCAACGTTATTGCGCAAAGGCTTGCCGTTAGCGTCCCGTTAGCGTCCAGTTAGCGTCATACTCACAATGGAAGATTCTCTAAAGCCTTTAAAAATTCGACTGCAAATTTATATTCGCAAAAATTCGAAAGTGAAACCTACGACATCCACACCAACCTTGCTAGAGGCCCGCTTGGCTACTCACGCTTTGCTGGTGATTGGTTTGGTGTACAAAAAACATGCTAACGACGTACTAACTAAAGCACATTCCCGTTCAGTTAGCGTAACGTTAGTGCCCTAAGGTCTTCCGTTAGCGTACCAACAATGCAACATTCCCCAAAAGATTCCTTCTGATAAATTCACACTAACAACGCGACTGTCACATAGTAGGAGGGTGGGGTGGGGTGGGGTGTGCGTGTGGGGCAGAAATGCTATTTGTGCAATGAACAATAAACGTCAAGGTGAACATTTTGCGACTCTTCGTGCACAAGCCTCTCGCCCGGATCCACCTTCGCCCGAGCCCGATCCCGAGATTTAGTATACCGTTAAGGTACATAAAATGCATAAAGGGTATCTTAGGGTACCCTTTAGAGCACTAACAACGTTATTTCTTGTGGATGCACAGCTGGAACCGCAAGGTTCGAAGTATTCCCAAGACACGCCGAGGTAAATACGCGCAGGCTTTAGGAAAACCCGAACACATTGACGAGCCATTTTTTGGAGCGTACACAGATCCCACAGTATGGCTGGGTCGAAAGTTCACGGAGTACGAGTCGTTGCTCATGGTCGGGCCGAACCCGGTTTGCCGAAGCTTTTCCTACGTGACCATCGGTGATGGCTTTTATCGCACTGCTGGGAGTGATCGCAACAAGAGCACCTTACATAGTTATTTCCGGACTTTCTTCATTAATGAGCAGTTGGATAAAGATGGAAGGGTGATCCTGAACAAGAAGGGTTTGCCTAAAACCAATGAAGTTGACAGGTGCGTCCTCCCAAATCGGAATAGTATGCGGTTAGTGTATAAACCATACCACTTAATGTACCACGTTCGACCTATCTACAGGCGTGAAACAAGAAACATGTTGCTGGCTGGGAGTGATCGCGATAATATCAACATATACAGCTACTTTCGGGCTTTCTTCGTGAACGAATGTGTGGGTGAAGGTGGAAAGGTGATCCTGAAACAAAAATGGTGTGACGAAGCCACCGGGTATGTGAGTGCTTACCGAATAAAGATGGTTAGTCTGCGGATAGCGCATAAAGTTCTGTACTTAATGCACTCTGTCCCAACTAATTGCGTATCAAAGATGGTGGCGGTATGCAGGCACGGCCGCATTACAAACATTATGCGGGCGGAGATCGCGGGACGGCTGTACATCTTATTGAGAGTCAACTGGCTGGCAAAGCCAACCGAACAACAAATCAAGGCCTACCGTCAGAGGAACTCGATTCTCGGGCCGGACGATGTGACTAAGACGGTGTACACCTTCAACCCGCACCGTGACCCAGCGGCTTTCGAGAAGAAAACCGAGCCTTTCATCTTAGCCAACAAAGTTGAACAGCAGGTCGTCGTTATACCACATCCGTGCATGGAGACCGCGGTCATTCTTGACCCCACGGCTGACTTTTTTGAATGCCTAAAGCCATCACTTGACTCTGACGACAACTAGGATGACAACGAGGACTGAACTGATGTTTCGATCGACGGGATTCTAGGCCGTGGACGGTCCCTCGGCATATCGGGTTGTGTGATTTCGTGGAACACACAGCAGGTGCAGTGGTTGCGTACTTTACGCGCATATACCGTTGTAGTACACGTTTAACATGTTGATTAATATATGGTTAACACATTAACGTGTGATTATTATAGTGTACTAACGAGCATACTAACGACATGCTAACGTAGCACATTCCCAAAGCAATTTAGCCCCAATATCAGCTTCTTTAAACAGCGGCATACCCCCTTAACTAATGTCCAGTTCGCCATCCAATCACCTTAGAACATCATTGAAGTGCATTTGGACCCCATCCATGATCCACTGCGCACCACGCCACGAGTCCACCAACTCCCACACTTAAGGAGACTGGGAGTTAGTATACCGTTAACATACTAACGTGTAATTGCCATAGAGCCGTCGCATTTCCCTATGCCGTCACAAAGTGGTCACATGCATAATTCAACGTTAGGAACTTTTGAAAGTCACTAGAAATTAAGGGATCAATTCTAAGACAACGAAAAAAGTTGGTTTTTGAATTTTTTTTTTTGTGTGAGAAATATGGCCCGAAAACCGCTGTTTTCGGGCTGTTTTCTGCATTTTAGGCCTATTTTGGCTCAAATAGCCTAACGCCTACGGTTTAATGTCATGTTTGCGAAGTTTTGAAGGTCGCCTTACCCCATTAGAACATATCCAAGTGTCACACAAAATATGGTTCTTGAAATTGTTTTCATTTTTTGAGAAATATGGCCCGAAAACCGCTGTTTTCGGGATGTTTTCTGAATTTTAGGCCTATTTTGGCTCAAATAGCCTAACGCCTACGGTTTAATGTCATGTTTGCGAAGTTTTGAAGGTTGCCTTACCCCATTAGAACATATCCAAGTGTCACACAAAAGTTGGTTCTTGAAATTATTTTTATTTTTTGAGAAATATGGCCCGAAAACCGCTGTTTTCGGGCTGTTTTCTGCATTTTAGGCATATTTCGGCTCAAATAGCCTTACGCCTACGGTTTAATGTCATGTTTGCGACGTTTTGAAGGTTGCCTTACCCCATTACAACATATCCAAGTGTCACACAAAATATGGTTCTTGAAATTATTTTCATTTTTTGAGAAATATGGCCCGAAAACCGCTGTTTTCGGGCTGTTTTCCGCATTTTAGGCCTATTTTGGCTCAAATAGCCTTACGCCTACGGTTTAATGTTATGTTTGCGAAGTTTTGAAGGTTGTCTCATCCCACCACAACATATCCAAGTGTCACACAAAATATGGTTCTTGAAATTGTTTTCATTTTTTGAGAAATATGGCCCGAAAACCGCTGTTTTCGGGCTGTTTTCCGCATTTTAGACCTATTTCGGCTCAAATAGCCTTACGCCTACGGTTTAATGTCATCTTTGCGACGATTTGAAGGTTGCCTTACCCCACCACAAAATATCCAAGTGTCACACAAAATATGGTTCTTGAAATTATTTTCATTTTTTGAGAAATATGGCCCGAAAACCGCTGTTTTCGGGCTGTTTTCCGCATTTTATATGTGGACCTGCTGAGTGTATGGTAGCGATCATTCATGAACGTGTGCGGTCTCGACCAAAGAGCTTCCGAGGATTGATAGCGGGGGAAGGGGGGCGAGGTTCTGAAATACCCCCCTAGAACTTGCATTTTGCCTTTGGGGGTTAACACCCCCAACATTATGTTGGGAGTCGAACCCAACCCGAGGGGCAAGATGCTCCGCGGTCTCCAAGCACTCTTCGGCGAAATAAACAAACATAAAAGGAAAGGCGCCAGGGTATTTAGCACAGAGCACGTCCATCACAAGCCTGCAGAGTCGCAAAAAACTAATGGCGAAAGAGACATCTCGACGGGTCAACGATAGGCACACACCAGATGACGCCAAATATGTGTTTGCTGGGGGAAAAAAGTGAGAGCGCCACTTAGAAAACTGCAGCACACGAATTGAATCCCCCAAACAAGTGAGCTTCAAGAAAGCTGCCGGCGGAAGGTGACTGAGGTGCATTGGAACGCGACATTCGCGAACAGCGCAGGATGCTGCAGGATGAGATCCGGCTAAACTGAGAAAACAGATTTAGTTAGCAGGATGTAACAAACATATGAACGAAAATACGGAAAACATGCACACACTCACACGGAAATAGACCTAGGCAAAACGCAAGCGGAGCAGCACACAACACAACAGGGAAGTTTTGTACGCTTGCAGAAAGAATGATCTGACGGCCGAGTTTGAGGCTATTAAGATTAGCTGCGACAAAGCTATGAGGTACACAACTATCCCGCTGTAAATCGCGCGACAACGACGACAGTCTTGCATCGAAATCGATCGATCGACCCTCCAATCGGGCGGTCAACATACAGTCGGGGGAGGACAGCGGTATCTTCTACATGGTTGAGACAAAATTATATCGTGTTTCCGATCCGGAGCAAACTTTACTCAAATCTTAACGGTTCGATTGATCGGTCGACGATCCGATCGGTCGGGAAAAGAATATTCGAAGATGAGCGACAACATGAGGAGCTTGTCTTCGGACTGAATCTATTAGCACGCGAAATCGGACGGTCCGAACGTCCGGTCGTCGAATCGATCCGTCGGTCGAAAAATAGTCGATGGAGGACTGGCGTATCTTCCAAAGGCTTTTGACAAAGCTAAATATCAAAAAAATTCATATCGAAATGTTTTGGGCAGTCTTGACAGTGTTCAGTTGACGATGTCGTTTCGTCCCCCACCTTTTCTGTGAACGAATTGTTCATTGCCCCTTTAAAGGAAAGCGCAAAGTTCACGATTTTAAAAAGAAGATTATGTTTTCTGACCCGCGACATAAATGACCACCCATTCGACAAAAAATGACCTGGTTCCACCCGGTCGGTCATAGGCTGCCAGTCAAAGTCATTGACCCGAAAACTGTCAGATGTCATAACCGGTACTACCTGTCAAAGCTGTCTGAGCAGATTTCAGCACACCACCTCAGCGAGTGAGGGTGGCGACTAGCAGCACCGTTAGGGTTCTAGGAATACCGTCAGATGTCAGATATAGGCATTGCCGCGCTGATAACAGAGCTACCTACTGTGTTATTCTGATCAAACAACTTATTTATATGTTGACACGTGCAGCAAACCAGTCAGAAACCATACACACGCACTAAAATCTATCGCGTTGCGACGTGAGGAAATCTGAAATCTGAGATTTGAGATTTGAAATTGGTGTGAAAGTTGACAGTGAAAGTCCATACCTAGAATTTTCAAGGCAGGATATATTGGCTCTTCGGCCTAATAGTACAAACTATTTTTATTGATATAGCTGACTAGTGCTCCGACCTATATCATCATATCCTTATGTATAGTATTGGCATTCTAGCCTAATCCTAACATGCAATACTTGCCTGTTTCTTATCTCGGTCAACACTAACTGAGAGCAACTTTCCCAAGTTCTCCTTTCTACATGTTGCCCTTCAACAATCACTGGCATTCCTAGATTGACATTTGCCATCAACCAATCACGAGCAGCACATGCCTGATTTTGGTGCTCTCCACCACTCATCAGGCAAATATGTGTTGTCATCGATTGCAGATCTTCTCCTGAAATATGCCTTATCATCGATTATTTTCCCCACTCGCTCAATCACGCGAATGTCCGATAATTCCCCATTATTAGTGAGGGTGACATGCGACTAGAGCATGCTGCTCATACCTCCCGGGGGCATGCCGGGGGCATCCAGTACCTCCCGGCACGACGCCTCCCCCCTCAAGAGCGGCCTATCTCCTGATGTCGCTCTCAACTGCAACCGTCGGATTCCAAGACGCAGGGGCAAGCCGAGGGCACACGCCAGGACGATCTCGACGTTTCTGCACCGTCACTTCGATTTCAGTCCCCATTGCGAAGAACAGTGCAATTTGGTCAATAATTTCGGGGGAGCATTTGTACTACCCATCGGCAAAATATGGAGATCCATTCGCTTTGGAAACAACAGCTACGGCAATCTGTCTTTGCACGTCACAACGTGTCCTAGTTTAACAACGACTTTAAGACAAATACAATGCTAGAATCTGTTCCGAAATTATCACTCCGTTCCGTGCAGTATGCCATAGACTCGCACTTCATGACGATTTTCCCATTCAAACATGTTCAAACGATAACATTTCTTTGCTACTGTGCTGTATGCCGGGATCTAAGATGCCGTGCAGATAAGCACATGCTTTCGCCAGTGCAGCTGCTGGCACTCAATCCCACAATAGTACACAACTTTACATCGGCTACAACGAAACAAAGTAGTCGAAGGACTCTCGCCATTAGTCTTGCCACACGTCGCGCACGCCTCAACATTGTCTCCAACTGCAACCTGCAATAAAGCATTCAAATGCAAACCACATCAAAGCGACTTGCATAATTCATCTTGACACGGGTTGCACACACATGTTATTCACGCCATTAAGGTACATGACCACATACCTCATGTGGGGCATTCATCTCACATACGCCTTCAAGCTCGCTGTGAAAGAACATCCCTGGCAGACCATGCTGCCTACGGATGACATCATCTTCATGTTTAAGAGTCGTCACAACTGGCGCCTTAACACCCTCCCCTGTTTGTGCATCTGTTCTCCATTTCCCCGGGACACGGCCGATTCAGCCGATGAGAGAAAGCAGCGCAACTCATGACTTTAAGCACAAGGACACAGACAATGAATGGCATTGTCGATGGCAAAGTCAGCTAACCATCATCCCAATGGATGTGAGAAGCATTCAGGAACAGGGCGGGTACGGCGGCATGCTAACGAGTGCAAGCTGCAGTCCCCTGATGACTGCATGGACGGCGATGCTACCGAGTGCAAGCTGCAGTCCCCTGATGGCTGCATGGACGGCGATGCTACCGAGTGCACGCTGCAGTCCCCCGATGGCTGCATGGACGGCGATGCTACCGAGTGCACGCTGCAGTCCCCCGATGGCGGCATGGACAGCGATGCTAACGAGTGCACGCTGCAGTCCCCCGATGGCTGCATGGATAGCGATGCTAACGAGTGCACGCTGCAGTCCTCTGATGGCTGCATGGACGGCGATGCTACCAATTTAGTGTTGTTAACACCTATTTATACTATCAGTCATACATATGAGAAAAGCAAATGCTCACAATCACAGCATGAAAGTGTATCTGCAGCTTGCATGTAGCACCTGGATTGGCGGTTGCTGTCACTCCAGTCTCCCTCGAGTGTGCTGGGAAGTCAGTTAAAGTGCGTGCAGTACTGCGCCATGTGCCACCCATCACCTGCACCTCGCACGACACTTGTCCATGTACCAGGAATTCAGAATCGTTGCGATATAATTCGATCCGTCGGCGATCGGAGCAGGCTCCAGAGTGTGTGCGGAGACAGTGGGGCGGGGGACCATAACTCGGGTGCGGAAGGATGCCCCGCTCTCGCATGAAGTGCATAGCAGAGCCCGGTGGTAGCTGCGCCGTTGGGCGCTCCACGCTTCATCCTTCCGGGCGTCACGTCGGAGGCTCATCCTTCTGAGCGCCACGTCGGAGGCTCATCCTTCCGGGCGCCATGACGAGGCTCATCCTTCCGGGCGCCACGGCGGAGGCTCATCCTTCCGGGCGCCACGTCGGAGGCTCATCCTTCCGGGCGCCACTGCGGAGGCTCATCCTTCCGGGCGCCACGGCGGAGGCTCATCCTTCCGGGCGCCACGGCGGAGGCTCATCCTTCCGGGCGCCACAGCGGAGGCTCGTCCTTCCGGGCGCCACGGCGGAGGCTCATCCTTCCGGGCGCCACGTCGGAGGCTCATCCTTCCGGGCGCCACGGCGGAGGCTCATCCTTCCGGGCGCCACAGCGGAGGCTCATCCTTCCGGGCGCCACGGCGGAGGCTCATCCTGCCGGGCGCCACGGCGGAGGCTCATCCATCCGGGCGCAACGGCGGAGGCTCATCCTTCCGGGCGCCACGGCGGAGGCTCATCCTTCCGGGCGCCACGGCGGAGGCTCATCCTTCCGGGCGCCACGTCGGAGGCTCATCCTTCCGGGCGCCACGTCGGAGGCTCATCCTTCCGGGCGCCACGGCGGAGGCTCATCCTTCCGGGCGCCACGGCGGAGGCTCATCCTTCCGGGCCCTACGGCGGAGGCTCATCCTTCC
>LGRX02035059.1:0-29023 GCA_001247695.2 Cymbomonas tetramitiformis | reverse complement strand
GGCACTAGCCGTTGCCGGGTGGCGGGTGCTCAAATTCAAAGGTGGCTCAAATTCTGCAACTCCTCTATGGAGACGCCCGAGGCCCTACCCAAGTCCGAGGTATTCAATGGCTGGGTCTGCTGCAGTTGCTGGAGTTGCTGGAGCTGCTGGAGCTGTTGGAGCTGCTGGAGCTGCTGCAGCTGCTGGAGCTGTCGGGCCTGTGGTTGCTGAAGGAGCGTGGGCTGGGACTGCTGCAGAAGGGGTTGCAGCTGCTGGGTCTGCTGGAGCTGCTGGAGCTGCTGCAACTGCTGGAGCTGCTGGAGCTGCTGGAGCTGTTGCAACTGCTGGGGCTGCTGGAGCTGCTGGAGCTGTTGCAACTGCTGGGGCTGCTGGAGCTGCTGGAGCTGCTGGAGCTGCAAGGGCTGCTGGAGCTGCTGGAGCTGTTGCAACTGCTGGGGCTGCTGGAGCTGCTGGAGCTGTTGCAACTGCTGGGGCTGCTGGAGCTGCTGGAGCTGTTGCAACTGCTGGGGCTGCTGAAGCTGCTGGAGCTGCTGCAGCTGCTGGAGCTGTTGCAACTGCTGCGTCTGGGGTTGTTGCAGCAACAAGGGCTGGGGTTGCAGCGGTTGGAAGGCTTGCTGCAACAAGGGAGGCTGGGACGCTTCCTGTCCTACTTGCAGCATCGGCACCGCCTGAGGCACCGCCTGAGGTTGCTGCTGAGGGCTTTGCTGCTGGGGGGGGAGGGTTGGAGGTGCCTCGGCTGTCGGCGCGCTGGGCGCATCTTCCCCTGGGCTTGCCATGAAGTCCGCCACTTGGCGCCCCAAGGCCCGCTGCTGGCGTTCCTCAGACAGCTTCAGCTGCTGGGTGAAGTGCGCCTCCTGCTGCTTCAGCATCTTCTGGCTCGCCTCCTCCTGCCTCGCTAACACCGCCGTTAGCTCCTCCACCGTGATTCCCCTCACCGGTGGGGCCGCCTCGGTAACCTCCGACAGAGCGACAAGCGGTTGAGGGGGGGCCACCGTGCGGGCTGACGGCGCCGGCGCCGCGCCCCTCGTTGACGCACGCCCCGAGGCCGGCATGCTTCCGCTGCCAGCAGAGGATCTCCCCCTTTTTTGACCCTTTGCTGAAGTTTGCGGGTCACCGCCACCCGAGCTCAAGCCCCTACCAACCTTACCCGCCGGCTGCCGTATCCGCGGGAGGCTCGACCTCTCCGCCGGGTTTCCCTGGGAGTTGGCTCCCGCGAGTTGGCTCCTCAACTTCTTCCTCGGTGGGGTGCCGGCGGTATCCACGTCCTCGCCCTCGTCCACCGCCGGGACGGCAATCGCCGACGCACCACCCTGCGGCTCTGCAGTCGCACCCCCTCCCCACCGAGCAAGCATGTCCACGAAGACGTAGTCATCTTGCGTGTAGTGCGGCGAGGGGAAGATGTCACCCTGAAGATCCTTTGCCGTCAATTGCCTCACGATCGGAGGCAAAGAGACACCTGTGAAGAGCCCACAATCGGACGTCGAGCTTGTCAAAAAGAAATTGGGGGCTACCACTTAGACAAAAGCAATTTCACCGCAAGCATGCTCAGCACCCCCCGCAAGAGTACCGATTCACACAAACAAAGAGAATGCCGTACCGTTCTGCAAGCCGTAGTGCTTGTGCAGCTTGATGAGCTTCGGGAAGAAGATTCTCGCGCACTCGTACACGATGTCCGACCCCTCTTCAGTCTTGAAGTGGGCGGCACCACGGGCCTTATCCGTGCTCCCCTGGTTGAGCCGGTTCATCCTGAAGATGTGCGTAAGGTGCGGGGTGGCGTATTTGCCGTGGATTGGCCCACCGCATATGGTGAACCACCCACGGTCTTTCACGTGCAAGATCGTCCCCACAATATACGCGCCCTTGTATACTTGCCCTTGGTGATACACGACGGATCCCCTCTCGAAACGCCCCTTGGACTTTTCCGTGTACCCCTCCTTCCCATGCACCCCATCCCCCGCCACGTACACCACCGGTGCTAACTGCGGCAGATCACGGTGATGCACCCAACGGGGATAAAAAGCAACACGTTGCTCCAACGTGGCCTTCGCCCACCCCGGCCAATCCGCGGCAGCGGGCGCCTTCGCGACCACCTCCGCCGGTGCGGGCTCTCCCGCCGCGGGGCTCCCCGTGATTGGGGGCGGAGCGACTACCACCTCCGCCGGTGCGGGCTCTCCCGCCGCGGGACCCTTTGTGATTGCGGCATCCTCCACCACCACCTCCGCAGGTGCGGGCTCTCCCGCCGCGGGGCTCCCCGTGATTGGGGGCGGAGCCAACACCACCTCCGCCGGTGCGGGCTCTCCCGCCGCGGGACCCTTTGCGATTGCGGCATCCTCCACGACCACCTCCGCACGTGCGGGCTCTCCCGCCGCGGGGCTCCCCGTGATTGGGGGCGGAGCCAACACCACCTCCCCCGGTGCGGGCTCTCCCGCCGCGGGACCCTTTGCGATTGCGGCATCCTCCACGACCACCTCCGCACGTGCGGGCTCTCCCGCCGCGGGGCTCCCCGTGATTGGGGGCGGAGCCAACACCACCTCCCCCGGTGCGGGCTCTCCCGCCGCGGGACCCTTTGCGATTGCGGCATCCTCCACGACCACCTCCGCACGTGCGGGCTCTCCCGCCGCGAGAACCTCCGTGCTCGTGGGGGCGGGAGCGTCCGCGGGTTGCTCCGCTCCCCACGGCGCTTCCACATCCCCCTCACCAACCACGGGGGGTGTGGCCGCTTGAAGGGGCGGTGGCCATTGCTTGAGCGCGCCTTCCAGCAGCAGGGCGCCTACTTTTGAGAGCGGCAGTCCTTTCGCAGCGTCCTTCTCCGCTCGCGAGGTTGGGTAGACCGTGCGCTTCGCCATGCACTCCGGTCTACCACAATTGTTCGGCTCCTCGATGCCTTTGCCTAGAAGGCAGACGTTGTGGTAGAAGTCACCGCAGTGCGAGCACTTGTGTACTCCACGTCCATCGTCTTCCTGGCAGATGAAGCAGCAGACTTCAGGTGCTGGCGGAGGGGGTGAGGGCGGAGGCAGCACGTCGCGCCCGCCTAATTCATACCACACCAAAACCATGCGCGTTTACACAAGCAGGGTTTCGGGCATTATCCATACGCATAACTATAGGCTCTACCAACATGTGATTCGAAAAGGTGCTCACCATCTTCTTGCCCTGTATAGCATCTATCGTATGCTATTGTCAGGGCATGATCGAAAGCATTCCAATCTAATGCTTTCCTCACGGCGGTCTTCGGACCTGGCAGCTCCCCCAGTCGTTTCGTCGCCTCCGTGTCGTGCATGTTCACGACAGGGGGCTCCGATCTTCCTCCGCCAGGCTCCTCCACGCATTCCTCGCGACCGCAGTTGAACAAATCCCTCTTTAGGCCTCTTGCCTCTTGACACTTAGGGTGGTAGCGAATCCCGCACACCGTGCATCGCGTAACGAAAGCCCCCTTTTTACAATAGCAGCACCTATCTTCTGCCAGTACCCCTTTGCATTCGCCACACTGCACCGCCGGATACTGTTTATTCGCACAGCTAAAGTGAAAGCTCCTATTGCAAACCCTACAAGTCTGCGCTGGAGCTACTTTACTGTCGCATCCAACGACATGGCAGCGGTGGTATTCATGGGCCTTTTGGGAACCTCTCGACCCACGGGTTCTGACGGGCGCGGTGTTTCCGCCTCGGTTTCTTGAGGTCATTGCAGTTTCCGAAGTGCTAGCTCTAAGAAGTGTTCTTCAAGAATGGCTTCCGCTCGCTTGCACCAACTGGGGCGCTGAGACGCAGTAACTGTGCATGCATGTGTGACGTCAGCTCGGTATAAATCGAGGACAAAACCGCCCAAGCATTTCTCGTACGTCGATGGATCTGGGATCGGATCCGACATACGAGAAAAGTTCATGCACGTTTGACGTCAGCTCAGTATAAATCGAGGACAAAACCGCCCAAGCATTTCTCGTACGTCGATGGATCGAGGATCGGATCCGACATACGAGAAAAGTTCATGCACGTGTGACGTCAGCTCGGTATAAATCGAGGACAAAACCGCCCAAGCATTTCTCGTACGTCGATGGATCTGGGATCGGATCCGACATACGAGAAAAGTTTATGCACGTTTGACGTCAGCTCATTATAAATCGAGGACAAAACCGCCCAAGCATTTCTCGTACGTCGATGGATCTGGGATCGGATCCGACATACGAGAAAAGTTTATGCACGTTTGACGTCAGCTCAGTATAAATCGAGGACAAAACCGCCCAAGCATTTCTCGTACGTCGATGGATCTGGGATCGGATCCGACATACGAGAAATGTTCATGCACGTTTGACGTCAGCTTATTATAAATCGAGGACAAAACCGCCCAAGCATTTCTCGTACGTCGATGGATCTGTGATCGGATCCGACATACGAGAAATGTTCATGCACGTGTCACGTCAGCTCAGTATGAATCGAGGACAAAACCGCCCAAGCATTTCGTGGAAGTAAGTATGTGAAAAGGCTTGAAGAGAAAGACAAACTTGTATATATTACTATGGATATGCATACGCGATATGTCTTGGAATCGGAGCAAACGGTGTAGGAGGGCGCGAATATGGGTGGCAGCACGAAACGGCGCCCCAATCCCACAAGCTTTAACGGTGTGAATATCTACACCCCGAAACGTGTGTACAAAAGACATGTGATTGTGCTGCTGTGAGACTTCGCGTCAAGGAAGGGTTTACGTGTGTCTTACTAGATTGTTTGGTGACAGGGACGCATATCGGGGAAGGGTTATTGAACGTCACGCTCGTGCGGGATCAACGATCGTGGCTATTTGGGGTGTTATGTACGACTCTCCACATTACGCTGCTTGCAGTGAGCGTTTTTTTGGCGTTGTGTGGCTCCGACGCTGCCTACAATCCGGGACCGAATTGGGATATTCCTCCCGTTCTTATAGACTTGTTACCCCTTCTCGTAGAGGTTGGAGATTCCGCTCGCATTATACCTCTTGGAGTGTGGCCCCGGAAAGATGATGATATGGATACGCTTGAGACGTTGGTGGGGAAGATAGATTTGTTGTGCGAGGCCTGGACATCAGCAAAAGGAGAAGGTGATATTAATCACGCTCACTCAGAGGAGGTTTGTGACGATGTGGAAATGTCAGACGAGTTGGAAGGTGGGCATGAGGAAACTTACGAACGTCCTAGAGGTCAATTGCCGCAAGTAAGTGACGGTTTTGAGGAGTTGACGCGCGGGAATAAGGGTTGGTGGGTCGAGAAGATGCGAACGGCATTTGGGAGAAGCCCTCACCGCATTGCGGGTGCGGTGAGAGCGTATATCGAGTCCCTTCCGGCGGGCTTGAGTTCGAAGGTGCACAAGGAGTGCAATGCGGCATTGGTGTCGTTAGGTGACCGGCGCGAGGAGACAGTGAAGAATTGTGTTGTGGCGAATTTGAGGGACGCGTTATCACGCTTAGCACGACGAAACACACGTGCGAACGTTAATCTAACGAGGGGGATAGCGGCTGCGGCATTTGGGAGCAACTTGGCCGAGGATAACTTGGTGCGTACGGCTTGCACGATGCTTGGGGTGCATCAACGCGTTGGAACGCTTGGGGTGGTCGGAAATTCAAACTTGAGGGAGGGGGCACACATGGGAACTGAGGAGAGAGGGCGTCGTGGCCTTTGGGAGGGCGTGATGCTTGCGGAACGGAGATTGTCTACCCGATGCTTGCCAATGGCGACTTGTGCTCTTATTAGAGCTTTTTGGTTGCACCCGGACAACACTCGAGTTAGTCCTTGCAAAAAGGACGTCGTGTTGGCACGTGACCCCAACACCGGTGCTTTGAGAACACCGAGGGAGTTCGTGAGCAAACATTGGTTGGAAGCCTCTCAACTAGTAATATATAGGAGGTTTCAAGCCAAGTCCCCCGCTCTCAAGATTGGGCAACGTTCCTTTGAGAAGCAAGGGGTGTGCAAGCCGCACAATGTTGTGCGGCTGCGAAGGAAGGACAACATATCTTGTTGTTGTAGGTACCACGAAGACATGAGAATGGTCCTTGAGGGCTTTGACAAGGCCCGAGAGGCGGTGCATTCACCGTGTGCGTGCACTTCGGCGACATGTTGCCCACGGGTTCGAAGGACACCTGAGCATAGGCGAAAGGCGGTGGGGAACACGGGAATGGTTTGCACTATTGCAAAGGCGGGGAGGTCGACCTCAACTTTCGCCGAGAGCTTGTTGTGTCCGCGGGTGGGGGATAAGCATGCCATGGAGTGCTTGAGAGGGAGGTGCGAGAAGTGTGGCGGCTTGGCCAACTTCAAAGTGTGTGACAGTGAGGTGCAGCATGAGGCGCAAGTGCCGTGGTCTTGTTACGAGACTTGCGGCACAGGACAGATGGACGAGGATGGTAAGGAGATTCGGCGACTGCAGTTTGTGCAGAAGAAGACGAAGCTGGCCGCCTTGATCGCCAAGTTGCAGGCGCTGTTGCTGGGGCACGAGCCGGGGGCTTCGCCAAATTGTCAGTGCAAGGGGAACTTCTTAGTGAATAGCGCGACCGCAGGGCAACCGGAGGCATGGGCGTGGAAGAAGTTGGAAGGCTGCGGGGATTGCGCGTTTCTGCGGCCATATGCATATCACACTTTCATGGCATTACACCAGCAGCGGCAGTTTCAGACGTGCGTCAGGGATTTGCCACTGGGACATGCGGTGTTCTTGTTTGACTTCTCGGAGAATCATTCATTGAACATTCCTCGAGAAGTGCAAAGTCTGCATTGGGTGGTGAAGCAGGCGACCATATTAGTCTGCGTGGTGTGGAGACATGCGTGTATGGCCGTGGATGGGGTGGAATCAACCGCGGAGAACCCAGTGCTGGTGAAGGATTACGTGTACTTGTTGAGCGATGACCGGAAGCACGATCACCGCTTCATTCAGTACATGCGGGAGTTGATCATCAGAGACTACTTCATCGGGAGGGGGATCGCAAAGCCCTTGTTTATCCACGAGTGGGCAGATGGTTGTGCGGGACAAAATAAGTGCGCGGCAGGGTTTGCGGATGTGGCGAATAGCAAATACGAGTGGTCATTAGGTGTACCTTGCCAACGGAACTTCTTTGAGACGGCGCATGCCAAGGGGGAGCAGGATGGGGCGGGGGCGCATGTCAAGCACGCAGCGGCGGTGGCGGTCATATCAGAGGGTGACAAGTGGTATGCCCGCATCAATTGCGCTGCAGACCTGCATGCGTTCTGTTGCGAGAGATTGAGCCGACGTGCGGATAGCAGTTACGCCAAGGCAAGAGCGAGCTTCAATCAACGGTTTTTTTACTTGGTACCAGAGGACGCACTGCACGAGGAGGCGGGAGGATTGCATGCGGTGGATCACAATGCTGGTGCAGCATACCAGGCGGTGGATGGGACGCAGCGCTTGCATTCTGTAAGGGGGGGGGAGGGCGAGGGGAAGTTGATGGTACGTGAGCGTACATGCTATTGTGTGAATTGTTATGCGGAGTGTGTGCGCTCCATTCCGGACTCGGAGGGATGCTTGGAGACATCCCACGTGGATGCGTGGAGAGATGTGGAGTTGCGGCCGGCTACGGGCGCGGCCGCCGTGAGGATTCGCGGCATGGTGGAGGAGTATGCGGCGGGTGTGAGTGTAGCCGTGCGGCGTGGTAGCATCATGGCGGTGAAGAAGGATCCTACGGACGCATCACATGCCTACTACTTGGTGAAGGCGCTGTCTGGTGTCACGGAGGTCGGCGGGAGGATCCGCCGTGATGACTATAGACAGACATTTGCTCCTGGAGACTCGGTGATTTCGGGGAGATACTTTGAGTGGACGGATCCAAACGTGCGAGATACATACACCTTAGATACTAGCAAGAAGTGCTTGATTCCGTGTGAAGCCGTACTAGCATGTGATGTTCGCCTAGTTAAGAGGGGGGATGTGCACATGCTACCCCTGAGGGAGCATCAGCGGTTGTTGGCACTTCTGTGAGATTCTAGTGTTATGTAGATGTATATATTGTATATATTGTAGATACGGCCATGTTGCGGTGTATATTGTTATGACTTGCACATACTTGGAATAACTTCTCCGTATCACGTGCTACATCTCACGCACCCGCAATATATGCAATTTCTGCTTTGCAGCCCTTTTTACAGACGAAATTAGCTCCCCAGCACCCCGTGAATATGACCCGATGTGAAATTTCGCTTCTCATTGCCTAGGTATGACCTCTAAATACTTCTCACAACTTCTAATAACTTCACCGTATCACGTGCAACATCTCACGCGCCCACGAGACATGCATTTTCTGTTGTTGCAGTCAGTTTACAGACGAAATTAGCCCCCCAACGCCCCGTGAATGTGACCCGATGTGAAATATCACTTCTCGATGCCTAGTAATAACTTCTAGATACTTCTCACAACTTCTAATAACTTCACCGTATCATTTGCATATCTCACGCGTCCACGAGACATGCATTTTCTGTTTTGCAGTCAGTTTACAGACGAAATTAGCTCCCCAACGCCCCGCGAATGTGACCCGATGTGAAATATCACTTCTCGATGCCTAGTAATAACTTCTAGATACTTCTCACAACTTCTAATAACTTCACGGTATCATTTGCATATCTCACGCGCCCACGAGACATGCATTTTCTGTTTTGCAGTCAGTTTACAGACGAAATTAGCTCCCCAACGCCCCGCGAATGTGACCCGATGTGAAATATCACTTCTCGATGCCTAGTAATAACTTCTAGATACTTCTCATAACTTCTAATAACTTCACCGTATCATTTGCATATCTCACGCGCCCACGAGACATGTTTTTTCTGTTTTGCAGTCATTTTACAGACGAAATTAGCTCCCCAGCACCCCGTGAATATGGCCCGATGTGAAATTCCGCTTCACACTGCCTAGGGATGACCTCCAAATAATTCTCACCAACTCTAGTAACTTCCCCGTATCACTCACATATCTCACGCGCCCGCAAGATATGCAATTTCTGTACCGCAGCCCTTCTGCGACCCGTTAGCAGCCTGGTGGCCACCGCGGTGATCAAAAATGTGAAATATTGCCTTTGAATGATTTCTTTTAACAACTAAGTACTTCCTGAAACTTCTTGCGACTTCTAAATGCCATTTTCATCGATTATGCAATTTATAGTGCAAGGCCGTCCACCTAGCCGTGCTACATGCCACCTACGTTGAAGACCTGCCCTAGATATCAGTAGTGGAAGGTTGAGCGAAATCAATGGTGAGCGTTGGCAGCGTGACCTTGAGGAAACTCGCCTGAAACCTCTGATGAGCAGATGGACCTTGTTAGATAGACGAAATAAATAAAACTGTCAAATGATCACCCTGTGAATGTTCGCGAGGACGGTTCACACCTAGGGGGGTTGTACTAGGGGACATAGTATGACGTGGTGTGACAGTATGATGTATGAGTGCACAGTACAGTCTGACAGTGTGACAGCAGTATGATCAGTCTACAATATATGACACAGTCATCGGAATGACAGATCAGGGGGTCATATACATAACTGATGTTAAATGATGAATCAGGTGAAAGACCAGAAGTGATCAGATAATTATAAAAGAACTGACCTGAGAGATTAGATAATTATAGAAGATCTGACTTGATCTCATTGGATGTGCCACTGATGTGCCACTGACATGCAGCTACCAGATGACAGATGACACATGAAAACATAATCAGTTATGGAAGTGCCGGAATAGTTATTTCTGGTGAGTGATCGCTAATACTGCCGGCTTTTTATTTAGTAATCCTGCACCACACTGCAAGACTGCAAAAAGAGTAATAAGCGTTAATACAATAAACTACTATCTTCATAGTGTGCCCACAACAAAGACGCTGAGCTCAATGAGCAAGTAAAGGCTGAGCTCACAGGAGAACCAAAGCTGCTCAATCCAGGAAAAGGCTCTTCCTTCATCGACATTTGTCCCCAGACACTTTTCCCGCTTGCTGACCTTCGCGATGAGATGAAGCGGGAGCTCTATCTCCAAGCATTGCCCGAATCAGGAATGTATCGCCCATCTGTCTCTAAAAAGGAGCCATTGTTTTAACTGCACTGCCGGATGTGAACCTTCAAGATGGGAATAGTGTTTACCCTGAACTCCAATATGATAGGAAACATGAATTCTGGAAACTCATATCATGGCATTACCTCTCAAAGAAAGAGGCACCATCACCGCTTCCACATTATGCCACACGTGCACATGACATACATGCGGCCCTTAAAGTATGTAGAGATGAGTCGGGTGACCCCAAAAACTGCTACGCCATCCGTAGAAGCTTGCTTGACATTATCATTGACGACCGTGGGCTGGATGTGGATGGCTGTGAACTATTCTGTAAGCCATTAAACTCACACCCCAGAATTCACTCGAGAAGCTGCATTCCATCTGATAAGATGAAAGGCGCCCTTCGCCCTTTTTGTGCAAATGGTAGAATATGATTTGATGGCCTGGCATATGATGCATATGTTAATTCTATCACCAAGAGAGGCAGGAATGTTTATGGAAACCCCCCCTTTGATGGAAATGAGAGCTTTACAACCTCAGCAGTTATGACCACCTTGGAGCTCGGCCACCGTGCAGCAAACACTGTGCCGGGTTTTCGGGGCATCTGGATTCTTCCGCTCTCCCCAAAGAATCAGGGAAAATGGATTGCAAAAGGCTTTAAAATGGTCTTTAGGTTTCCCCATAACACCATCCCGTTTATTCCGCATGGTTACTGGACAGGGGACGACCCATATATATGTCCTCCCTGGAGGAGGGTGTTACAAAGATGACTTCTCGGACGTCTGCATTATAGCCATTGATAGCCCAGCCAGCCAAAACTTTCCTGCACACGACTGGAGTGGGACGCAGCGGAAAATTGCAAGGTGGTTCATCAATGTTCTACCCGAAAAGAAAATCACCGCCAGGAGGCTTAGCTGCACTGGAGTCAACCTTGATGTTTGGGAGGAAATCCTCAGAGAAAGGATGATAGTCATTCCTGACAGCCTCCGCCCGAGCGTGGCCCCTCTCGCAGGAGGCCCAGCACAGCCCCCATTCAGCACAGTCGATTACGGGGGACACTATGACACGTCCCACGCGAACAGGGACAACAAACCGTTTGCAGGAACTCTGCTGCTTGGCCAAAAGAACTCACTCTGATGGGTTACCTCCCGAAGCACTTTGTTCAGGTTCTTAGCACCGACCATAGGAGTTAGCCGGAGAAGACTGAAGGCACTTCTCAAGAAGCTTTCAAGGCTGTGCAGACATCACACCCGCATCAGGCGAGACGCCTTCCTGAATGGCAATGCCAGAATAATAAATTACGGTCCCAACAGTACTACACTTTATAGCATTGCTGGTGTCACAGAGGGAGAAGCCGTTGAGAAAGCAAATATGTTAATGACTTCCCTCTCTGATAATGGTACAGCCCAGACCCTTCATTCCTCTCTGGTTTACCCTGGATAAAGCCCTACTCCCCCCCCTTTGGGTAGGAGGGGTACCCCACCCTCCTACCAAAACCCGCCACCCCCTCCACCTCCACACTCCGCGCCTTCCACCCCCGCCTTTCCGCCCCTTCATCGCCATCCTTCCTCCGCCCCGCGTCCACCTCTTTCTCCCACCACAGATGCAGCCTCGCTCCACCTCCATCTCCCTTGCTGCTTCTCCGCCGGCATGACCTTTTAGCGCTCAGCGTAGTTTTGCCATGCCGCGGTACCCTAGGTTGCACTGGCCTAGATGAGACCTTTGGGGCGCGCTATGAGGATGACTCCAGCTCCCTCTGTCTTTCAGTTGCCTGCTTGCAGGACTACAGCGGATTCATGACTTTGTCACTATCTTCAGCGTAAATGTCTTATTATTTTTACTATATCAACAGGGTGTCTTGTGCACAAAAAAAAAGTTAAAACGTTGCATCAATACTCTTTGCACTTGAATTGTTGCAAAAATAAAATTGGCAAATAGTAAATTATTCGCGAATGCCGCCGGTGCTTACAGTAAACAATATTAAACAAACAATGGCAGCCGGGTAACGGGTCTACTGTTATGAATAACGTGCTCGGAACAAAATAAGTGGATCAAATCAAATGAACTGGCATATGAACCAGTGCAAGCATGCAAACATAATGTACAGCGACTTGACCACCCGGATATTGTTACAATAATAACGCGTGAAACTATTGCATATTACAATACTGTTACCGACAAATTCAGTGCAGGATCTATGAACAAGTAGTAGAATTTAATTCACAACACCAGGACTAAGAATGTTTGAATTCCTACTCGGCCCAATGTGCCGCGAGTATTTGTTCTTTGAGCTCAAACCACGACAATTCCCGCCTGCACAAATCTGCAGAGTCGGTGGAATTATATAACAAAATGTAGGAGCACAAGCATACGGACAGTGTAGCAAAAATAGGACACATCAAAATTTTGAAAATCGCTGACGCGTCGCAAGAAAATATACTGTAAAAGAACGTAGTACACGAGTTAGCAGAAATGTTGGAACCCATCCCCACGGGCAAAATGCCCGACGGGCTCAAATCACTCCTATGTAAGTTACCGTGTCCGCATTACTGATTTTAATTATTGAAATGGGGCTTGGTGGAAATGTCTGTTTTGGGGGTGGGAGCTAATTCATAATGACCTTCGTTCGAAAAATCTCTAATAAAACTATCCAAAAATCCATTTAGTTTCTGCGACATAAAGTGCCCACCGGACTATTTTTGTCACAGCCTGCGACGTTCTTTACTTATAGGTCATTTTGTCGCAGCCTGCGACAAAGGCACATTCCTATGGTTGCGACAGAAATGCCTAATCGCATGCGACAAAAATGATCCGCTACCGTCATTAGGGGTCCTGATATTCCCGATCTCACTACTCTCCCCGTCTACTTACCTGAGACACCGACGGTCACCCTCGTGGTTATACGCCACCATCATGTGGCACATCTCCACAAATATGTAGAAGTCGTCCCACATTGTGCTTACTTAAGTGCGGGCAAACAATTCCTTAGGCATTTTAACACGGGTGTAGGACTGACAGAGAACTGCTAGGTCCAGAACGATGTCTATGCCCCAAATCACTTGCATGCGTTCCAGCACCGATTGGCATACCCAGATTTAGGGCCCCACAAAAACAAGTAAGGTACCTCCCTTTGGGCCCAACAGAGAGTAGGGCGCATATGCAGACCCAATTTAAAGCAAGGTACATGTGCAGTCGAAATAAGAATGTCCAGGACCGCAGCATTTTGAATCAAATTCATCCAGATTTCGCTACGAAGGTTTTTGGGGGAAAAGGGATACATTCACATGTAAGCTTATGTGGGTGCAATTAGGAAGTCTACAAATATATATATATATATATATTCACAGGTGTCATCAGTGCATAATTGCTCACCATGACTTAAAAACCGTTCTTTACCTTTACCTATGGTCCAGATGCGGGAAGGGTTTCAGACTTTGCTGTTGTCAACAGCTGGGTATGCTAAGTTGCAATACTTGGTCATATCCTAAATTGTACTATTTATCTCGCAGGTTGCTGCACTTAAATCCTTTTCATAATAATGTCCAGTAAAAGGTTATCATTCACTTTGGCCATGAGCTCACCAATGAAAAAACCACACAGCAACCAGAAAACAGCCCACAGAAGGTGTACATTCTGCAGCAGCAGCCGTCGACTGCCGGTGACTTGTATGGACACATGCTCGTTGCTTAGCCATACCCCCAGGGCGATGAGCAGTGCCGAAACCCAGGAAATCCTGTCTGGGGAAGTGTCCGAAATGTGCAAGGGAGCCTTCTCATCATCAGGCATTACTGCCATACCATTGGCCTCCAGCTCTTGCTGGGTTGCCTTACACTTGCGCCTCCGTACCCACCTGAGGTGACCACAACGTTTATGCATCAGATAGAAGAGGGACGACAGGGTCAAGAGTGAAATATGAACTATTGAATTGAGGAAGGCTCATCAGAAACTTCGAGGCGCTGATCTGAGACTGATATTGCTCCTTACTGACTATCAGGGTGATGAGCTCTTTATATACAGAACATATATCTGTTCATCAGCTCCAGAGATAACTGATATCATCATGCAGCAGCAGCCTGACACTGACAGTTCATGTGGCAATAAAAGATGAGGAAAGGTCCTCTGTTAACTCTTGTTGATTTCACGCTTCGCATAGGCTGTCTTTAAGTGGAAGTCTAATGTTTGGACCTGAATAAAGTCTACGGAAGAGCATCGTAACGAGCAGCTGTGTCGCGTTTGCTGAACAAAACCAGCACGACAGGTGTCTTATCGAACAAGAGCAACTGCCTTGCCGGCAGCAGGGGGCTGATGGCGGAGAACGGCCACAGAAAAAGATAAAGCTACTTTTGCGGAGAAAAATAATGTAAGGCAAGGAACCCACCTCCGCCTTCTGACGTAGCAGAGTGGAGTGCACTTGTTCTTTCCGCTCTTTGTGTCGCGCTGGTATGCGTCGAAATCAATGGCGAACAACCAACCATCTTTACCCGCACCTTGAAGATCAACCATCCAGTCCCCATCCCACTGCCACCCAGGAGGAAGGGCCTTGACCTCAGGGAAAGTGTCCGACGAGTTTCGCCCTTCCATCGTGCTCCACCGCCGGCGATCGCTCGGAAGCAAATAGCTACTGCTCCAGCCGAACATTGGCATGTACCTTTCGTTCTCAAAGACTTCCTCCTCAACCACCACCATCTTCACCCTGAACGCTTATCTCTCCCAAACCCAAATGAGCATGCATCAAGCTGCAGCCAAATCAGGAACCTGAGCGATTTTATACCATTCACTTGGTACACCTCAGAACCGTCTACTGAAAGATCACCTATCGTTCAAACATGCTGCTGTGAGATCGTTCACTCGGATATCACACCTTGGAGGCGGCAAGCGACCACTTGTCTTGGGTGCAGCTGACGAGGCTGCCTTTTCGTCCTGGGTATTCTCGTTTGCAGAGGACTGATCATTAATCCTCCGCTTGAACGTACGTTTGACCGTGGCTAAGCCCTGCGGGCCGGTCGTCGAGACATCCTGCAGAGGTTTCCATCACCAGAGATCTCTTTTGGGGCAGATATGGTTTGCATGAGAAGTTGTTGTTCTTGGAAGAGAACAAGAAGAAACACCGACAACACAGAAGCACCAATTCATGCGCAGAAGAGACTGTAAGGAAGAAGGACTAAACAACCAAACAAAAAACACCAAACAACGTCGGAGAGGCGCTGTCGAACAAGTCCCGTTGTAACAAAAGCGACCCGGGGAGGGCAAGGTGTATGCTCGCAGCAGCTTCCGGAAGCAGCAAAGGAACAGGCGCTAGCAAAGGGAAGGGCAGCTCAAAGGGCGTTGAGAAAGCTGAAACAAAAACGGAAAGAGATGCCGGCAGGAGGCAAGAGTAACTGAGGACGGGTGCCGTCAGCAGTATCACAACTTCGATACTCACATAGTGCATAGTATCGCCACTTATCCAGCGTCGTTGTTGACTCTTTAAGCCGCTTTTGACGTTCTCCACATCCACTACCCACACGGTATCCTCCCAGCGCGCCGTTTCCTGCGAGAAGTCCGTGCATCGACAGCTTAAAGAGAAAGAAACAAAATAAACGACGAGGTTGCGAGTCTCGGAAGAGTTCCGCCAGCTCTCTTCCGTTCAAAAAAGGATTTCTGGGGAAACGTCTTGGGAGGAGCCTCGGCGGAAACTGATAGAGGCACTCGGCGCCTGGATACTTCTTAGCATCGAATGGTGAAGTTCGAGATGCCTCGAGCTTGAGCAGAGTCGAAAACACGGTGTAGCATACAAAGCGTGGCCCACTACATGTTGAATACTTTTCGGTCAGCATACAGAGCCCAGATAGAATATGATGTTGCAAGAGACTCAGTTATTTCTTTGCGTACAAACTGAGTTGAGACTTCTACGGAACGTGGCCTCATGCGCTCACACCTTCGTAACCACAATGTTGTCGTTGGTGTTCACGAGCGTCTCCCCGATGGTCTGCTGGCTACTCATCGAGCCAGAGCCAGTTTTGACTTTCACCTCCATGGTTTTCGGATCGCGCACAGTTATGTCATGGGTGGGCTTAGACATCTTCAGCACTAAGGCGGTGCGGACCTCCGCGCTAAGCCCGGAGGCCGTAAGATATTCGTCAAACCCTTCACACGACACTGCGTCCCAGCGGCCTGAGAAGTCGGGCTTTGGCTTTTCTGGAGTCTTCAGGGCTCTCGAAAGGTCCCCAGGGCGCTGCTCTGCAGAGGATGGGGACGGCATGTGCACTCCTTGAGGCTGCCTGCCGCTGCGGAGCGAACAGTGGCGCGGCTTCAGTCAGTTTGCCATATTTTTTGCTCTAAACCAACAATGTCGAGTCGATGTAGAACCTCTCACTTATTTATCTGCCTAAAACTCACAGAAAAGTAGGAATGCCTCAACAAAGAGCAGTGGACTGTACTGAGAAGAAAGAAAAAAGGGATGGGGGACTGGCCAACTGCAGTGAGATCCTGCTTCCGCACCGCCATGTTGCGTTGTCCTGGAGTGTGAATCAGCAACAGGACAACAGGACAGTGCAGTGCTAATCGGCCTGCGCACTGTACGAAGACTACGTCCCGGAGAAGAATCGGCAAAATACTTGTGTAAAAAACACGTGTATTTTGAGACTTTCGATCACTACAGTCCTATCTCGCAGCACCCACTGGCGGGCCCTGTTAACCATATGCACAATCGATTGAAAAAAAAAACCCACCAGTGAGTGCAACGACACAACCCTGACGACGAAGTCCCCAAAGTATTTTCATTGGACCATGAAGAGCGCACCTCAGCCTTCCTTCAAGTGGAGGTGGATCCAGCGTGAAAGTTCTTTTCACAGTCACACTGCTGGGATTCACAGTCTCGATTGTCTGCAGACAAAAACTAGTAAGCTTTCAACCGCGCGCGGCCGTCACAAGCTTATGGCTATCTCAAGCTGTACGCTGAGCGAGCAGAGAACGGGGCTATCCGGAGCATTTTTCGTGAGGTACATAATCATGAAGACATCACTGTATTCGATAGTCGAGGATAATTGCGCGACAAAATTAAAAACCGTGAAAATATGGGGAACCCTGGAATACACGATAGCTCTGCTGGTGGAGGCACCGCTGAGAGAAAGAGAGGGTTTACTGCAACAGCATTGAAGTTCCCAAGTGAGATAGCATGAAGGTGCGTGCAGCAGGATTTTAGCGCTCACAGATGGTTGGAGACAAGTGTAAAAGCTTTGAAGCCTGCCAGGGTGAAACCACAAGAACATGTGGCATAGATCCGGCGGCACTCGCGTAAACATATTACAAACAAAGATGGCCTTACGGCTTAAGCGGTGCCGGTGAACAAGCACATCTCGTGACTAATACGAAACGTACGTGAAACATGTATTTGCCTTCCATCCAGCGTCGTTGTATGAGTTGCATCTGGGTGCCCTGCTTCATGTCGACCACCCAGGTGTTCCCTTCCCAACGGGCCACTTCGATAACATCGCCGTGTACGTTCTTTGATTTCACCGCGACACCAATCTTCTGAATACTTGTAACTCTACTTTTCGGCGCATCAACACTCCATTCCAGGACGTCACCAGCATGGTTGATGATGTGGGTCGGCTTTGAGCCTGACTCCAGTAAGGCCTTTCGGACGCTATCACGAACCCCGAGGGCCCCTAAATATTCTTCAAACCCCTCACATGCTGTGCAGAACCAAGTGCCAGAAAAGTTGGGGCTGGACTGGGCTACTACCATTTTGTCTAATACCTGTTGGTCCTGCTTAGCGATCGGTTCTCAGTTTGGGATTGTCTGTCACTCCAGACACTCTGAAGCGATAGGTTTTAGCATGCAAATCATACAACACAGCACTGGGAGGGCAGACGAGTAATTCGCGCGAGGAATATACACAGAAATCTCTAATGAATGCAAAACCCTCCTAGTCTTCTACCGAATCTTGCTCTGAGATCCCGATATATAGAGGCTGTAAGCTTTTCTATTGCACGAGAACCTAGAACCGTACTTTTCGACTTGAAAACTCCATGAACATTGAACGTAAGCGAATGAATTGATTGGGCCATATCTGCGCTCAGTGACAAACCGTCTCGGGGCGTGAACCCCCATTGGTCCTGACGATGACGCTTTGCTTTTCTTCCTTGGCTACAAGTACAGATGTACAGTAGTCTGCTTGGAACGATGCAATCGTGCGCTGCTCCGATCCCCATCTCGCTTCTCGCTATCTCGCTTCTCGCATCTGTCGATCTCCATCTGTTCGTTGCTTCGTTTCGTTCCACCAACCACCATCCACGTCGAGCACGATTCCTCACCGCGGTGTGGTGGACGTGACACGAGGTATGACACGCACCAGAGGGGTACGGGGAATAGCTATAGGGAATAGCTAGGGTAGGGCCTTTTTGTTTAACGGGTTACCGGTGCTCATGTTTTTCTTCGGTAGATGATTTCGTTGCTTTAAGGTTCCCCTTACTTGATTCAGGTCAGGTGAGTGGGTTTGGGTGAGACAAAATCGAAAATTTCCACGAAATAAACAGCTATGTGACGCTGGCGTTGTTAATCATTATCAAAACTGTCGACAAGTACGCCCAGGTCCTGTGGATCAAACGAGCGACGCAAAGACTTTAAAGTAATGTTTGAACCGACTGTTAAGTCGTTTGCTCCATGAGCAGTAGGTACACCTGTACCTTATTCCCAATTCTATAGCATATCACACATTATCATAAGTCTTGACGATATAACATTAATGATAATCTCTCACGGCATAAGATGATTGCGTTGAGATGTCTTTATGTGTGGTTCCAAAGCGACGTCCTATACGAGTACACACGACAGAACGAACGTGAAGTGAAAGAAAGACAAGGGGAAACCTCTGCTCCTTATTCCCTAGCTCTGTGAGCTGGTGGTCCTATTCGGAAACTGTTCCCTAGGAACTAGATCTGTGAGCTAGTTCCCTTGTAGCTATTGTTATTGGTAATTATAGAAATGCATTCTATGTATTCCCTTGTAGCTATGCTAGTGGTCCTATCCGGAAACTTCCCTAGCTATTCCCTGTACATAAAATATCCATCGGATCGGTTAAATTTAGATGTTATGACTTAGGGTTTGTAACTGTCATGGAGTCCGAAGGCTCTGGACTTTTATGTCACGCCCCGAAAAAAGGTTGTTCAAATGGCCTAAAAATTTCAGGGTTCCTTTAGACATGTATTCTAAGGTATACACAAGTGTTACTTTTTGGATTCGCGTGCTTTATGATAGAAACGGTGATATCGGTGTATATATATAAGGTGCATATATATATATATATACAAAGCAGTCAGAAAACACACAGTGACGGGTGCTCGGAATGTGATAGCATGAACTGGAGAGACAGACATACGGACTGTCTAAATAGAGAAGGCTAACGTGACGGGGACACGGCGGTCACGGGTGACCGACATGCCACACACAGTGAGGGGTGACGCAAGGAGAAGCAGGCCCCCATATAGTGGGGGGGAAATCGGCTTCCCCGTGACACCACCTCACCCCGAAGGTGTGAGTGGCAATCCCAGAGCAAGCAAACCCTAAAACCTAAACCCAATGTCACTTAATGTCAGAGTTCATGGGACCATTGCAGCCAGCTAACAGCTGGCAAGATGCGGTGTCACTCTGCAAGACAATTGCGGCTAAGGTCTAGACTAGTTCACTCAACATGTTGGTTGCGATGTGGCCGCGTATTCACTAAGTGGCGGCGGCGGTGTTCTCGAAGATGTCGAGGGGCATCCAGACGACGAATCAACCAACTCCTGTGCGGTGCCAAAGCCAAAAGTAGCCTGGCACCACCAGAGCGAATGCGTCGATGAGAAGGGGTTGGGGAGGTGGAAGGTGAAAAATGCGGCAAGGGGGCGCGATTGAGCGCATTGGGAATGGCTCGAAAGGAACGATGGTGAGGGGCGAAGTGGGCGTGGCAACATCACCACACACCACTAGATGGTGAACAGGTGGGGTGCAAGGCGAGGGCGAAGGGAGTGGAGGGACGAAGTCGAAGGAGTCAAAGCACTCGTTGTCGATGGCGAACGCGATGGACTCGAGCTTGGTGCTTGGTGTGTAAGCACCACCACTCCACCAGGCACCACCAGACCACAATCAAAGGGAAGATGTTGTCGTCGAAGCAAGTCCAGTGCAGACCGAACTGCGGCCATGCGCGCACGCTGGCGTAGCGAGGCCATGATCTCTGCGTCTGCAAAATCTGGAAGGCGCGTCGATAGGGTTTCGTGGGTGAAAGGTAACTCCTCGAAAAATTAACCAAATCAAGCGATGGAGAAGTCAAATTGGGGTGAAATTTGACGAGGAAAACGGGGGTAATGTCAAAAACGTCGTACGGTAACCCGTATTACCGCCAGAAGGGGTGCTGCTGGTCAGAAAGTCGAGTGGACGTTTGGGTTGATGGTGATAACGTAACTTCTTGTAAAATTAACGGAATCGGACGATGTAGGGGTCAAAATAGGGTAAAATTCGACGAGGAACACGGTGGTCACGTCAAAAATGCCGTAAGGTACGTCAGTTTTCCGGCAGCAGAGGCGCTGCTGGCCAGAGCGTTGAAGGACGTCGAAGGAAGTAGGCGGCCAGAGTGAAGGAAGTAAATAAGGAAGTTTGGCCGAGGGAGATCGCGTAAAACCAGTCACAGACGGTAGGCAACACACGAAGTTGGACAAGGAAGTTGGGATGAGGCAGTTGCACTCAAACCGAAGTAAGTCCGAAGGAAGTAATAGGGAATTGTAGAATTGACGCGAAGCCAAAGCGAGTCTAGCCAAACCGAACACCACCAAGCGTGATGTGGGTCGATAACCTGATAGAAACGGTGATATCGGTGTATATATATAAGGTGTATATATATACAAAGCAGTCAGAAAACACACAGTGACGGGTGCTCGGAATGTGATAGCATAAACTGGAGAGACAGACATACGGACTGTCTAAATAGAGAAGGCTAACGTGACGGGGACACGGTCACGGGTGACACATGCCACACACAGTGAGGGGTGACGCAAGGAGAAGCAGGCCCCCATACAGTGGGGGGGGAATCGGCTTCCCCGTGACTTTACTTTCCCTTTTATTGGCCATGAAAGTCGCATAATTACGGAGAAACCAGCAGAAAAAACTGTGGTCAAGAATAATTGATACCAATTAACACAACTTTTGCGATACTCACTTATTTTCAACCATTCAAATCGCAAAGCAAAATAGTTTTTGTCAAGGAACCGTTATAAGACAACAATATTATTGAAAGTGATGCCATTCCCACCCTATCAATGTCATTATATAAATGAAGTAAGGGTCCGCTCTCACATGTATATATCAATCGCTTGGAGATTACTTATGATCTCATCTAGGCACTTTGTCTACGCCGTGTATTACGGTACTTTCCACCTTGTCCTTCACTAGCCTTTGGAATGTCATTCCGCCGCTTCTTCGTCTTGATACCCTTTGGTTGTGCCCTGCAATTATCGCATTTCAAATTACATGTTTGCATATCAATTTTCTCGCCAAAATGAACCATACTTGGCTACTATCCAAATTCATGGTCCTCCCACAAGGACCAACGCGCGATGACTATTATGAGTGCCACATGGATCTTTGAGGCGTATACGTGCTTTTGGCATCATATTTATGAGTCAATTGAATAATTTCCTCTACAGGATCGTCCACGCGTGTGCTAGAGGGGCGTGCTTAAAGGGTGCGCTTTTGATATGTTTTTTTTATCGAAATTGTCGAAAAAAAGATGGTCCTCCCACAAGGACCATAGTCTTTAAGCGTCCTAGCGGTTGCATGGTGCGCGGTGTTGGCCGCTCATGGTCGCACACCTTGAGTTTATGACCAAATATGAAAACTTAGTTGGATAGTCCACACTCTAGTCGCCATCTGAGCTCTCGTTTACCGTGGCGGGTGATCACTCCCGAGTGAAATAAGGATTTTGTGATTTTTGCACTTCTAATTTTCACTTCGCGTCAAGCTAACGAGTGCACATCGCTCACATACTTGCCCATATGGCTTATGTTAAGCTTTCAAAAAATCATTTTATGGATATGCTTATTCAAAAGTTTAAGCACCATACGCTCCTACCACACTGTGAATGCACTCTAGCGGGCATCGTGGATAATGGGTCATGTTTGCACCGATTATCCCATTCCGGCTAAAAAACCGATTAAAAAGGTGTACGGTTGTTAATAAGGCTGCGGGGTAATTTTTTTGGTAAATTACCGGTGCGGTAATTACCGGTAAATTACCTGGTATTACCGACCCCCGTTTCTGAATTACCCTCCATACTTAAGATTTTACCGGTAAATTACCAATTACCGCATTGGTAATTTACCAATTACCAGGGGTTACCTGGTAAATTACTAGTTCCCATTGTGTCAATTATCCCAATTTCAAGCTATCGAACGTAGGCATGCGGTCAGTTTTAAGTGCAATCTGATTTTTCGAAGAAACCGCGGCTATTTTAACAGTTGCATGTATATATATATATATATATGTGTGTGTGTGATAGTAGCTACATAAATAATAACATCTGCATATGTGATTGTGTTGCATATATGAGCATATAGCGTGCCAGAATATGCTCACGCCGGCAACAGAGGTCCCTGGTGGAGCCTTTACACATGTTGAGGCGCCCTACATACCGCTGTCCTATGAAATATAGTGTCAATATCGGAATGGGCATAGTCAAAATTGGTTTCCGATCATGCTACCTCGCAGGGACCCGATCCATAAACCGCACCATGAAGAACTCGGATTTGGGATACTGTCTGTACTTCTGGAAAAAAAAAAAGCAATAGTATGGTGTGTGCACCTTCATCATCGCAATAGCAATATTATGTGCCGACACAATTCTAATGGCCGATACAAACCCACACGAACTTTAAAAAATGAATTCGGAGCCCTGATGCGAAAGTTGGGTAATTTTGTGCAGGCGGTAAAATGTTGGTAATACCACTGAAAGTATTACCGGTAAATTACCCGGTATTACCACACCCCATTTTCAAATTACCGGTAATTTCGCAGCCTTAGTTGTTAATAAGCATTAGAGATGGCCAATATATGCACTCCAACATGACGTATGACCCAAATATGATGGGCACATGTGTATAAGATCGATATGATCGCATGGACGCAGGTGTAGCCTGCACATACTATTCCCAAAAAAATATTGAAGATATCGTATCTTTTTGTGCCTTTTTGAATTTTCAAAAAAATGCAATCTGAAAAAGTTGAGGGTGCTTGTCGCAAATGCGAACGCCATGGATATATTGGGTGGATCCAGGCCGGACCAAGCATCGAAGTAATTAATATATGTCCCATTGATACTAAAAATCATTGGGCGCGCCTTCTAGATCCGAACCAATGCCCAATTAAATTCTTGCAACATTGGTCCTTGTGCGAGGACCATAATCGATTATGGTCCTCCCACAAGGACCATGGGATAGTAGCCATACTGTGAGTGCGGCACTCGCCAACACTACAAAGTGCAACTTGCTTCGGAACTTTTATATTTTGGTGCGCGCACCACATTATGCATATTGTGAGTGCGGCACTCGCCAACACATCACCGCAATGCAACTGGCTTCGGAACTTTTATATTTTGGTGAACGAAATATGAATACTATTTTTTTATTTTGTGCGGACTAGACGCAAGAAGGGACTTTCATGCGTCAAGAAGTTATGACATACGTTTGCAGGGAAGATGACATCGTTTATGTGAGACTTAATAATACGCAGAGAGTACTATGTGTGCAGGATGTAGAGGCTCATTACTTTTCTAGTTTCACCTCACTATTTCGGTATATTTTTGTGAACGAAATATGAACACTATGTTGTGCAGACTAGACGCAAGAAGGGACTTACATGGGTCAAGAAACTATGACATACATTTGCAAGGATGATGACATCATTTATGTGAGAGTTTATAATACACAAAGTCAAAACTATATGACAAAAACGTAGCCACAACAAAACAATAGGTTAGGGAATGCTCATTAACTATAGTGATGACACAGTGAGTGCGGCACTCGCCAACACTACTGGAATATCCTAGTTCACTAGATATCCTCATAAATGTCCACAATTGCCAGTTTTGAGAACCCGATGAACTTGGACAATTCTAGAAATCATTAAATTTTAATAAAATATGCTACTTGTTTACAAACAATTCCACGTCATCCCCCTTTAAACGCCACGTCGGTGGTCACCCAAAAAAACATCTTTTCTGAAGTCCGAAACTCGTCGACACGCTCGATGAATCCTTGAATCTCGTCTGGGTTCAGTCCGCCTCTCATTCGATTGGTCCATTCCATTTGGCTATTGGTATTACCAGCTGGCCACTCTCGACTCTGACTCTCCCACTTCGACTTGAGAAATCTCAACTTCGGAACTGGGTTGAAAACTTTGAAAACTTTGAAAACTTGAAAGCTCAACGTCATCCGTCAGCGTCATCGCCATCGCATCGCATCGTCAAGCCTAGCCTAGCCTCTCGGGTTATATTTATACATATTTGATCTCACCAGTTGGCCAGATGGCCACTCTTCCACTATATTAATGCCAATTTCCCATCGTATGCCCATCAAGATCATATTTATACTACAGTTCACAACGATACATTGCACAAATTCAAGGAAGTCAGGTTCGTGAAACGATGACGAAGTCCCTGGACACCTCGATCAAAATAGAAGATCTTAAATAGAAGATCCTACGTCTGAGCAATCTAGTCTGAAATTGGCCTCCTATGTCCGCCCATAGCATCCACCGTTCGGTTTTGGTAGATCTTGTCGATCGCAGCGTCAGGGACTCGTTTAAAAATTGGCGTTCGATGTGAATGACCTGTGTATTATCTTTACGTGAGACATTAGTCGTGAGAAATTTAACCCCTTAGTTGCCGGAGGAATTTTCGGGGTTTTGAAAATTTCGGTTTATTTGCAATAACTTTGGCATAAGGGTCCTGCCTCAACTTTTGAAAATAGTGTCGGAAAGGTCTTCTCAAGGCGAATCACATGCAAACGTTAGAAATACATGACACTTGATATTGATGACGTGATTGTCAACTGAAAAATGTTGACGGATGTGCACATCGTTAACAATGTAAGCCCTAATATTGACCCTATACCTCCAGGTATAATCTTACCAAGTGCTCAACATGCGGTTAGGGCTACTTATATTATTAGGGGTTTGTAACACTATGACACATGTGCCCTAAATGTGACTCATTATGGTCAAGCTAAAATAGAGTGCGTCTGGGGAAATATTTAGAGCATCGTCGCAACATGGTTGCTCCCAAGTGCATGGCTGCACGCGGCTCGATAAGAGCTTTTCAAAACTGTCTTCAAAAGTGAATTTGAGTTATTTGTCGCCGAGAAAATCAGTTTTGAGTGTTTGATGGACATGTCCATCAGCTGGCAGCTAAGGGGTTAAGAGTATAAATTGGTTCATCTAAACCGATCATTAAAATTTTATCATATCTGTATTTAATCGTGCGTACCCGCGAAAAGGATGGCACGTCAAAGATGGCGTTATGGCACATGCCACGCCCGCATGTCATCCCGTTTACGAAGAGAAAAGATTTGGTGCGAGAGGAAAAGATTTCTCATGCACCTCTCGCTCAGCTGACATTGTTTGACGTCTACGTCTGTGGCTGTCCCTTCCATGTTGAATTGCTATTTGTTAAATATGTGGTTTTAACTTAAGGCTGAACGCTTTCTCTCCCGCAGTTTGCCGCTGTTCAGCGAAGTAAAGATTTCTAAGATTATATATTAATCTAAGCAATGTTTCGCTGCAAAATATTGTCACATATTCCTACTTAATAATATGTGGGTACCCGTTTCGCAAAGAATGATAACCTATATCGCATCTATTGCGGGTTTCAAAATCCCGAAATTCCGGCCGCTTCCGCCAAACGAACGCATCAGCCCACAGCGGGATGTGTGGATGACCGTTCAGTCTGTACAATTTATTTGGGGAAGAAAAAATATACAAGATGATATTTCTGCTAACGCTTCCCTCATCCGGTGCGCATGCTCGCTTGCGAACGAGCGCGCGAATGAGGGAAAAACCCTAGCGGAAACGTGGATGCGGTTGACATCCGCGTTTCGGCTAGGGCTGACAGCGCGCTATCAGCTGCTCAAAAGATGTTCATTATGCATATATGATATGTGTGGTATGCGTGTGGTATGCATGAGGGTTGTATGCGGTGCGTTTGTCGAGCGTTTCGCTCGATGCGTGCCCAATGACCCTCCCATGCGCGGCGACACAGATCCCAGATTATGTATGGATCTCGCGCGAGTAAAAAATATGTTGTTCCTAACTCACATATCCATCAGTATGCAAAGTTTCACCGCTTACAAAAAATCACTCAGACCTCTATCTCACGACGCTGGACAGTGACTTACGGGCCCCCCGCCCGTAAGTTACTGTCCAGAGGTCTGAGCGAGAACACACGAGCGGATTCTGTTTTGTTCGTAGGAATATCTGTTTGGCCGCACTTTCGACGGTGAGGTCGGACACGTCATCGTATTATTTATATGTGAATGAGAAATATGGTATGTAATTTTCATCAGATCCATGTAAAAATATCGGCGGACTGGGATAATCTTAATAGTCAATCGACGGCAGTTGGAAGAGATTTTCATGACGCGATCATATTTATTTTCGACAGGATGACATAATAGAGTACTCTTTAATGACGCGACATGCACCCGATTAAGCATCCGCCCCGCTTCAAGATTCACTCGAACCATTGCAGAAATTCAAGGAACTCCTGTTTGTGAAACCATGACGAAGTCCCTCGACACCACGATTAACTCGGCATCGTAACTAGGCAAGATCTGACGTTCAAAACCTCCTCACTTAAATTTTGCCAACTTTTACGGCCGGCATCCAACGTCGATTTGAGACAGATCTAGTGAATCGTAGCCTCGATCTGACCATTTCGAATTTTGCCAACTTTTACTATGTCCCACTTTTACCAGTGGGTCAGAATAGTGTGGAAAGATTTCAAAGATTTCAAAGATTTCAACCTTGGTAGAGAGAATGAAAACTCCCAAGCAAAGAAGGAGGCACCGCGATTTGAAAGATTTCAAAGATTTCAAAGATTTCAACCCTGGTACAGAGAATGAAAACTCCCAAGCAGAGGGAGGCACCGCGATTTGAAAGATTTCAAAGATTTCAAAGAGTTCAACTGGAGGCTCTGAAGAATGAAAACTCCCAAGCAAGGGAGGCACCGCGATTTGAAAGATTTCAAAGTTTTCAAAGATTTCAACCTTTGGTAGAAGAATGAAAACTCCCAAGCGAGAGAAGGAGAGGCACCGCGATTTGAAGATTTCAAAGTTTCAAAGATTTCAACCACAGTCATTACGGAGAATGAAAACTCCCAGTGCGGGGAGGCACCGCATTGAAAGATTTCAAGATTCAAGATTTCAACCACAGTAGAGAATGAAAACTCCCAAGCAAAGAAGGAGGCACCGCGATTTGAAAGATTTCAAAGTTTTCAAAGATTTCCGACCCTGGTACAGAGAATGAAAACTCCCAAGCAGAGAAGGAGGCACCGCGATTTCAAAGATTTGAAAGTTTTCAAAGATTTCAACCATGGTACAGAGAATGAAAACTCCCAAGCAGAGGGGGAGGCTCCGCGTGATTTGAAAGATTTCCTTAACGGTTTTCAAAGACAACCCCGCATGTAGAATGGAAAACCCCAAGCAAAAGGGGGAGGCACTCGCGATTTGAAATATTTGAAAAGTTTTCAAAGATTTCAACCCTGGTACAGAGAATGAAAACTCCCAAGCAAAGGGGGAGGCACCGCGATTTCAAAGATTTCAAAGTTTTCAAAGATTTCAACCCTGGTAATCAAAATGAAAACTCCCAAGCAAAGGGGGAGGCACCGCGATTTGAAAGTTTTCAAAGATTTCAAAGATTTCAACCCTGGGAGAGAGAATGAAAACTCCCAAGCAGAGGGGGAGGCACCGGGATTTGAAAGCGCGGTGACGTGGAATAATTTGTGTGACGTGGAACGACGTGGTTTGACGTGGAATTATGCGTATTATGACTGTACATTTTATTATAGCATCCCAAAAAATCCAAATGAAATTGTGTCTTTGCAAATTTGCGACTGACAATTGTGGACAAGCCTCCATGGCGGTGCGCCTGGCGCGCTCGCGGTGGCTGCCATCTGCCACTCGCGGCGCGCTCTCTCCCCCCCAAAAGAAAAGCGCTCCGCTCCCGGACGCTTCACTCTCGGTGGCCCTAAGGGGAGGGCGCGGGTGAGCACCTCGGTGTGCTCACCCCGTGGCGACACGCATGCAAGGGTGGACCTCCTTGCACGCGCGTGGCGATGCGTCCTGTCGAGACGGGTGCACTCGCCCGGAGCTTGGGGCTCGCCGGCCTCATCAGCACCCCGAGTGTGGGTGCCGCGCTCCGCGCTCGGCGGCGGGGCATGCGTGCGCGGTGTGCTGCTCCCAGGCACGCGCATCAACCTCTGCAAGGAGGCCGCGATGCGCCTGGACGCGGTGCACACGCTGCGCGCTACTCCCAGGCACCATGCGTCTGGCCGTGCCTGGCGGGGCAGCGGCGCGTCACGCAGCCCGAGACAGCACAGCGAGAGCTGCTGCCTCATGGCGGTGCGCCTGGCGCGCTCGCGGTGGCTGCCATCTGCCACTCGCGGCGCGCTCTCTCCCCCCCAAAAGAAAAGCGGTCCGCTCCCGGACGCTTCCTCTCGGTGGCCCTAAGGGGAGGGCGCGGGTGAGCACCTCGGTGTGCTCACCTCGTGGCGACACGCATGCAAGGGTGGGCCTCCTTGCAGGCGCGTGGCGATGCGTCCCGTCGAGCCGGGTGCACTCGCCCGGGGCTTGGGGCTCGCCGGCCTCATCAGCACCCCGAGTGTGGGTGCCGCGCTCCGCACTCGGCGGCGGGGCATGCGTGCGCGGTGTGCTGCTCCCAGGCACGCGCATCAACCTCTGCAAGGAGGCCCGATGCGCCTGGACGCGGTGCACACGCTGCGCGCTACCCCAGGCACCATGC
>LGRX02035058.1:0-26005 GCA_001247695.2 Cymbomonas tetramitiformis | reverse complement strand
GACACCACCCATGTGAGCCCTTCCACCAGCGACACCACTCATGTCAGCCCCACCTCGAGCGAATGCACCTCAGCGGGCACCCTGCTGACGGCGAGTGTAGACAACCTCGTCAGTCATCCGACTGAAGATGTTGATTTGCTGGATGAGGAGTTCTACGCCGCGTGTAGGCAAACGTTGGAAGAATGCCGCGAGGCCTCGGACAACCTCCTCCCCAACCTCAAGTGCAAAAGCATACGCACAGATGGGGGAGTTCAGTGGAAGACCGACATCGAGGGTACCCTCGCAGCGGCACATGACGAAGAAGGACCGCTACTGCTGGTATTCTACGCAACCCTCAGAGGGCACACGGTCAAGGTGCCGATCGACTCGGGGGCCTCTGACAACTTCATCTCGGAGCAGAGCGCTAAGCGATCGATGTGGCCTCACGACACGAGCCGGCTCCGAGATGCGAGTCACCCTGGCGGATGGATCTGTGAAGATCACTGGCGCCACCGCGTACGCCAAGTTTAACACGCACACCACCACGGGCACCTATACGGAGAACGCCCTTGCCCTCCGGATCCTACCACTGGGCATACAGGTGGATGTTATCCTCGGCGGAAGGTGGCTGCGCAGTCACTCTCCTGTCACCCTGGGCTATGAAGGGAATGGCTCCGTCTCCTTCCTCAGGAAGTCCCGCAGTGGTAAGATTGGGGATCGCGTCACCATCACAGGCTGTTCTCCTGGGAAAGCATCTGGGGACAGGTCTCCGAAGGGCACGGCCTGCGCGGGATTGGTGGATGAGGTGTTCCTAACCCCCGCCCAGCTGAAGAAGTGCCTGGTGTACGCGGAGACGCAGAAGCTACGCGGCAATGACGACCCGGAGATACAGCCCGCCTGGCTCATGGTGGCCGAGAAGTCCCCCGACGATACCGCTTCTGCCTTTGCAGCCACGGCCATCGACTCTGAGAACGCCGAACCCGCTGCGGATACTGAAGATGCAGAAGTGAGCTCTGAGTGGACCCTCAAGTTTCAGGACTTCTGGGGTGAGGAGTACAAAAAGGAGATGACGACTGCCCTACCGAACATCGATGGACTCAGACATGACCCCCAAGATGAAGCCAACATTAACCTGGACCCTGAGTTGAGCAAGAAGGGACCTCCCTGCCAGCGCATCTACAAGAAGTCCGCAGAGGAACTCCGCCAACTTCGAGAACGCGTGGAGACTCTGATGTCCAAGGGCTACATCCGACCCTCTTCCAGCCCTTATGCAGCTCCCTGCTTGATGGTCCCTAAACCCGGGAACCCCAAGGAGCTGCGACTGGTGATCGATTACCGGCTCCTCAACCGCCAGACAGTTAAGGACAAGTATCCTCTCCCAGACATCCAGAAGATGTTCGACGAGATGCAGGGTGCGAAGTTCTTCTCTTCGTTCGACGCGGTGGATGGCTTCTGGCAAGTACCGATGGCACCAGGAGATGTCGAGAAGACCGCCTTCACCACCCAAATTGGGTCATATGAGTGGTTGGTCATGCCGCAGGGGCTGCAGAATTCGCCATCTCAGTACCAGCGACGGATGCAGCGGGCCTTGGGCCATCTTCCATTTGTCCGGATCTTCATCGATGATGTGGTCGTCTTCAGCAACACCGCTGCAGAGCACTACGAGCACGTCAAACAACTGCTCCTGACATGCAGGGAGAAGGGCGTCTTCCTCAAGAGGTCCAAGTGCCAACTGTTGAAGAAATCCTTACGGTTCCTTGGCCACTGTATCTCCGCAGATGGCTGCAGACCCCAACACGACAAGGTGGCTGCAGTGAGGGACTGGCCCGAGCTGGAGACGGTTACCCACGTCAGGCAGTTCTTGGGCCTAGCGGGGTATTACCGCAGGTTCATCCACTGCTTCTCCGAGATCGCTCAGCCCCTCACCCGGCTGACCAAGTCGGACGTACCCTGGGAGTGGGGTCCCATGCAGCAGTGGGCCTTCGAGGAACTGAAGAAGGCCCTCACCTCAGCACCAGTACTTGCCTTACCCAACATCAAGGGTGCTGCAGACGGTACAGCACCTTTCGTGGTGCAGACGGACGCCAGCGGCATCGCCCTTGGGGGAGTACTGATGCAAGACAATCGGTGATGGTCTTGGCTTGCGCGTGATAGCGTACGAGAGCCGCCAGTTCTCAGCCGCCGAGCAGAATTACCACACCGGCGAGCGAGAACTAGGCGCCCTGCACCACTGTACCACCGTCACCTGGCGGCATTACCTCATCTTTACCAACTTCCGCATCCAGGGTGATCACCGTCCCCTTGAGTGGCTGATGGAACCTGGCAGAGCCAGAGAGCTCAGCCGCAGGCAGGCACGCTGGTATATGGATCTGGTGGAGGTGGGAGTCCCGAGAATGGAGTACATCAAAGGAGCGCTGCTGCTGGTACCGGACGCCCTGTCCAGAAGACCTGACTTCAAAGACAAGGACGTGCGTGAGGGGTTGAAGGAGGCAGGAGTGATCGACCCCACCTCAGATCTGCCGAAAGACCCCCTGGCAACGCTGGAGTCTGAATGCTTCTCCAGCTCACCACCCGCAGCTCATCCCCCACTGGGCCCAGACTGTTGACTGTTGGCTCTCAGCAGTGGAGACCCTCTCCGTGGCGGAACAGGCCATGGACATGGGGGAGACCATCGCTCTTGTTAACCCGAAGCTCTATAAGGGAATGAAGGAGGATCACCTCGACTTCGACATGCCTGACTGGCCTGCAGCTGATAGCGCAAAGCCGGTAGAAGCTCCACACAAACCCCCTGATAGAGCTCCACCCCAGATAAGGATAACGAGGAGTATGTCACGCGCTGGGAAGGCCTCTACGACCCCAGCGCCTCCGCAGTTGGCGTCACCGAAGACGCGAACGCCTACGTCACGAGCTGACGCATCGGAGGCGCCCACTGAGAAGGTGCCAACGAGCTCACCAACCCCGCAGCAGGCGCCCCAACAGTCAACTCCATCCCCGGTCCTTCACCCACAGAAACGGCAGGCTCCCCCAGAGGACTCACAGAACTGGCGTGTCCGAGCAGAGTACTCCTCGAAGTACGCCGAGAAATTTGGACCCTTCGATGTGGACGCCTGTTGTGACTTTGGCGGCCGCAACAGACAGGCGGATAGATTCTGGACAGACTGCCTTTCAGAGAAATGGAGGGGCCTTCGGGTTTGGTGTAACCCTCCATACAACTCCAAGTGCATTACTGTGGAGGCGATCTTGAACAAGTATATCGCAGAATGGAAGACAGACCCAGAAAACACCTCAGCAGTATTCGTTCTACCAGATCACCAGTCCAAGCTCCCCGCGTGGCGCAAACTTTTCAGAAAGGCCAATATGCAGATTGTGGAGGTCATCCCTACTCACGATGACAAGGGCGAGCCCAACCAGTTCTTCGAGAACCCAGATGGGAGAGCCTTCGACCTTCGCTGGCCTGTTCTGATAGTACACGCCCCTCCCGCCAAACCACAACCAGCACGCGTGAGGCATCCGCGAACAGCCCCCGCTGTGATAAGGACAGGTGAGGCGGCAGACTTCAGAGACGCAGCCTCCCAACAGTCAGACTCAAAGTTCCTGCGCGCGTTGAAGGCGGAGTACACCCGAGAGGGGACACTTCGTTCACTAAGAGAGAAAGTGAAGGCAGCACCACACCAATGCCTACAGGACTTCAGGCTAGTGGGTGAAGTGGTTTGGAGAACCGCAGCAGGGAGATATCAGTTGGTGCTGGGGGAGGACTCTCCACTTCGGGAAGTAGTGATTCGCCATGCTCATGAGTCATTGTCCTCAGGCCACACTGGGCGAGACAAGACTCTGGAGAGGGTGCTGCGACGCTTCTATTGGCGTGGTGCCGCGGAAGATGTGGGCACCTGGGTTGCATCCTGCGCAGTGTGCCAATCAGTGAGGCCGCGAAGAACTTACCCGGATGGGTTGCTAAACCCTCACAGCATCCCGAACAGGCCATGGCAGGATGTCGCGGTGGACTTCGTCACCGGCCTGCCGGTGTCAGAGAGAGGCAATGATGCTTTCGTGGCCTTCACCTGCAAGCTGACGAAGATGGTCCACGTTGTGCCGATGAACTTCGGCGACAGCTCCGCAGCTGTGGTGGCCAGAATCTACTTTGACTCGGTGTGGCGCTTACATGGCGCGCCTATGAAGATTGTCTCTGATCGTGACCCACGGTTTCAAGATGCTTTCTGGCAGGAACTCATGAGACTGATGGGTGTGAAAGTGGCTCGTACCACGCCGTACAACCCTCGGTCTGACGGCCAGGCGGAACACAGCAACAGGGTTATTGAGGACATGCTCAGGTCCTTTGTAGACGCCAATGTGGAGGACTGGGATTTGTTCACCACTAACGTGGAATTCGCGATCAATGACTCCAGGAGTGAATCTACTGGCTTCACGCCATTTGAACTGGTGTTCGGGTTCTCGCCGCTGTCGCAGTTGGACCTTTTCCTGGAGGCCGCACAGTCCACCGCTGGACGACGAACTGGGGGAGTAGGCACCGCACACGAAGTGGCTGTGAAATTTTCGTCGCAGCTGCGGGACGCCAGACAGCGGTTAGAGCTGGCTCAACAGCGACAGCGCGAACAGTTTGATCGCAGACACGGGCAGCGGGAGTATGCTGTTGGAGATCTGGTCTGGATAGAGGCGAAACACCTTACGGAGAAGGTGATGGATCGCTCCATCTGTAGGAAACTGACCAAGCGCTGGCATGGACCAGTTCCGGTGACCGAACGCTTCTTCAGCGATGTACAGATGGCCATGCCAGAAGCCGACAGAGGAGCTCCAGTAGCCTACCGCCTACGCCTCCCTCCTCACTGGCGGATTCACGACGTGTTCGCTCAACATCGCCTCAAACCGTACACCAGCGGACAAGATGCTTTTGCCGCACGCGATCACCTAGCAGTACCTGAAGAGGTGGTAGTGGACGGTCAGAAGGAAGCACACGTTGAGCGCATTCTCGCACGCCGAGTGCGGTCTGTTCGAGGAAAGGAGGTGGAAGAGTGGAAGGTTCGCTGGACTGGCTACTCCAAAGCTCACGACCAATGGAGGACGCGTGACAAGCTTGAACGCGGAAGTCCACTTCAACAACTTCGTGAATTCGAGCAAGCGAGACTTCACATGGAAGCGCAAGTACGCGACGAAGCCACTCGGCGACGCGAGCAGCGTGGCCGTCACTCCGCTCAAGCCGGAATGACACTGGCCCACCTCATCACTAATCCCTGCGATGAACTGGACCAGCTCGAACAGATGGAAGATGATATCCCCCTGCCGTGGGAACGCCAAGAGCGTGTGGAAGATGGGTCGTTGGCACTGGTGACAGAGCTGCTGGCAATACAGGCAAAAACAACCCGCACGCCCAGGATTCTCGTACTCTTCAGCGGTACTGGCTCAGTAGAGAGGGAATTCCTAAATTGCTTCCCCTCCGCCTCAGTAGTGACCCTCGACTCCGGGCATATCTGGCAACCCACTCATGTGTGTGACATCCTGCAATGGGACTACAGACAATACCCGCCTGGATTCTTCGATGTTGTTTGGGCAAGTCCCCCCTGCAGGCAGTACAGTCAAGCGCGCACCACTGGTGGACCCCCTGACCTTCCCCAGGCTGACAAAATCGTACGACGAGCATTGCAGATCATTGACTACCTGGAGCCAAAACATTGGTTCATGGAAAACCCCAGAGGTCGCTTCCCTAACGCGCTACGGCTTCGCCCTATGATGCGCCAGCTTCCCCCACCGCTGGTGTGTACCTACTGCATGTATGGTACGCAGTACATGAAACCCACCTGCATATGGACGAACTCAGCACCACCCTCGCCCCTGCTACGCTGTACTACTTCAACACCGTGTGCGTGCAGATGGGCAACCGGTGCTCACCCAGAGACTGCTCAGCTTGGACCTCACCCGCAGCAGACTGGAGCAGGTCGATCTGCGAGTGTATACCCCGTGCCAGCACTCCTGCTACGACAACTTTTCCGACATTTACGCCTCCGCGACACTGAAGACCCGCTTTAGATTCCAAGTGGCACCCTTCTTCTTGAAAGTGGTGCCCTGGTAGCGGCAGGCAAACTATGCTCGAAGAGGGACCAGAGAACCTAAGAACTGGAAACAACAAGGAACCAGAAAACCTAAGAACTGGAACTTAGATGGGTACCTTAGCGGAGTGATCCCAGGAGGTAGACCACTCCTAAGGGGGGGAGAGTTGTGCCCGGAGGCACAGCGTGAGCCGATATGCCTATGCGTCCGTATGTGTGTCATCGGGGGTAATCTGGGATTGGCACGATGACAGTGAAATTGGGCTTGAAATCACGATGAGAATGAATACCAGATGTCCGGGGTATGACAGTATGACACTATGACACTATGACAGTATGACACTATAGTAGTATGACAGTACTGTGGGGGGTGTCATCGTGGAACTCAGTCAGACCCTCGAAGAATGGTCAGATTCGCATCGGGGTTGAAAAGACAATGAAATCGAATATCAGATATTAAGGTTATGACAGTATGACAGTATGACGCTATGACAGTATGACAGTATGACAGTACAGTAGTATGACAGTACTGTGGGGCAGTCATCGTGTCAGCCTGTCGGCATAACATCTGAATCGAGAATGACGAATCGGAATTAGAAATGAGATCGGATCGGGAACTGAACGTTGAGCCGAAGTGTGACATCGGCTCTCGAGTGGTTGACCCTGCAACCTGAGTGACGAGTGAATAAGTAGAGCACTTGAGAAGTGTTTAGCCTTCAGAACTCGGAACCGAATTATCGTTTGTACCTCAATCTGGCCCTGATCCAGTATATTATAAAATCCGAATTGTGTACCTTTGCACGTTCAATCAAAAACATATTTCCGAGCATCTGTCGTCGTGCCCCTGGCACATTTTATGCCGTATTCCGATAAGATGTTGAAATCACATACCAATTTCCTTCCTGTGTACTTGTTCTTTCGCCTGATGCAATTAGTGTAAAGCTCGTTATACTGTCGCCATTGTTTACACCATTTTTCAACTTAATATCGCCGTTAGTTGTGTCTGAATATCCATTTATTCTGTCACCCGCAAACTTCTGAACAATAATCCCTTGACCGGAAGCAGCCGTCCCGTTATAAATTGTAAACATTTTACCCTTAATAGCAGGTACACATTCCGGCAACGGAAAAAAGATTTTAGAGGAATAGATTGGTGCTAATCGGGGAATAGAAGTTCATAATCTATTCCCCAGAAATGGACGTGTCACACGCACATGCGTCTACTATCACCGTTTGTATTATTTCCCCCCCCCACCCATCTCTTCACCTGATCATCTGTTTCCCCCCCATTTTTTGGGTATTGCAAACATGAGGAAGCCTCCGAAAAAGTACACTAGCTAGGGTGTGCCTTTCTTGCGATAAAGGCGGGCGTCGTTGTACTAGACATGCCACGCGTGTTCACCGCAAAAAGGAACACCCATTCTTCCACCTAACTACCTTAAACGGCACAGGGCTTGATACGTATGTCGAGAATTGTGGCTTTCGGTCCAAGCATAGTGCGTCCGTACAGGTATGGGAAAGTCAAGATAGGGACCGTACACCTATCTGGGACTTTCAAAACGAGTATGTCTATATTGAGCACACGGAGGGTATGCCTTGGGGCAAGCTTGTTCCAACTCGAGGGAACTTCAACTACCTTCCTTGACAAAGACACTTGCTTACGGGAACGTTTCCTCCTTTTCATTACAATAACGTGGTCGCTACTTGGCAAATGCAAGACATAATTCAACCGTTCCTCAACGTGCTTATGTCTAAACGTGCTTTCAACGCTAAGTCCCTATCCAGGGCCTTGTACTGTTTTTGCTTGCTTGCATGCCGTGAGCATCGTAGTGCGCACTATTGTTGGGCGGGCTCGCAAATTGCTATCAGGCAAAAAGGTAATACACTATGCAAGATTTGTGTGCCCGTAGGCACTACGACAGATGCTCGGAGATATGTTTTTGATTGAACGTGCAAAGGTACACAATTCGGATTTTTATAATATACTGGATCAGGGCCAGATTGAGGTACAAACGATAATTCGGTTCCGAGTTCTGAAGGCTAAACACTTCTCAAGTGCTCCACTTATTCACTCGTCACTCAGGTTGCAGGGTCAACCACTCGACAGCCGATGTCACACTTCGGCTCAACGTTCAATTCCCGATCCGATCTCATTTCTAATTCCGATTCGTCATTCTCGATTCAGATGTTATGCCGACAGACTGACACGATGACTGCCCCACAGTACTGTCATACTACTGTACTGTCATACTGTCATACTGTCATAGCGTCATACTGTCATACTGTCATAACCTTGATATCTGATATTCGATTTCATTGTCTTTTCAACCCCGATGCGAATCTGACCATTCTTCGAGGGTCTGACTGAGTTCCACGATGACACCCCCCACAGTACTGTCATACTACTATAGTGTCATACTGTCATACTGTCATAATGTCATAGTGTCATACTGTCATACCCCGGACATCTGGTATTCATTCTCATCGTGATTTCAAGCCCAATTTCACTGTCATCGTGCCAATCCCAGATTACCCCCGATGACACACATACGGACGCATAGGCATATCGGCTCACGCTGTGCCTCCGGGCACAACTCTCCCCCCCTTAGGAGTGGTCTACCTCCTGGGATCACTCCGCTAAGGTACCCATCTAAGTTCCAGTTCTTAGGTTTTCTGGTTCCTTTCTGTTTCCAGTTCTTAGGTTCTCTGGTCCCTCTTCGAGCATAGTTTGCCTGCCGCTACCAGGGCACCACTTTCATGAAGAAGGGTGCCACTTGGAATCTAAAGCGGGTCTTCAGTTTTGCGGAGGCGTAAATGTCGGAAAAGTTGTCGTAGCAGAAGTGCTGGCACGGGATATACACTCGCAGATCGGCCCGCTCCAGTCTGCTGCGGGTGAGGTCCAAGCTGAGCAGTCTCTGGATGAGCACCGGTTGCCCATCTGCACGCACACGGTGTTGAAGCAGTACAGCGTAGCAGGGGCGTGGGTGGCGCTGAGTTCGTCCATATGCAGGTGGGCTTCATGTACTGCGTACCGTACATGCAGTAGGTACACACCAGCGGAGGAGGGAGCTGGCGCATCATAGGACGAAGCCGTAGCGCGTTAGGGAAGCGACCTCTGGGGTTTTCCATGAACCAATGTTTCGGCTCCAGGTAGTCAATGATCTGCAATGCTCGTCGTACGATTTTGTCAGCCTGGGGAAGGTCAGGGGGTCCACCAGTGGTGCGCGCTTGACTGTACTGCCTGCAGGGGGGACTTGCCCAAACGACATCGAAGAATCCAGGCGGGTATTGTTTGTAGTCCCATTGCAGGATGTCACACACATGAGTGGGTTGCCAGATATGTCCGGAGTCGAGGGTCACCACTGAAGCGGAGGGGAAGCAATTTAGGAATTCCCTCTCTACTGAGCCAGTACCGCTGAAAAGTACGAGAATCCTGGGCGTGCGGGTTGCTTTCGTCTGTATCGCCAGCAGCTCTGTTACCAGTGCCAACGACCCATCTTCCACGCGCTCTTGGCGTTCCCACGGCAGGGGGGTATCATATTCCATCTGTTCGAGCTGGTCCAGTTCATCGCAGGGATTAGTGATGAGGTGGGCCAGTGTCATTCCGGCTTGAGTGGAGTGACGGCCACGATCGTTGCTCGCGTCGCCGAGTGGCTTCGTCGCGAACTTGCGCTTCCATGTGCAGTCTCGCTTGCTCGAATTCACGAAGCTGTTGAAGTGGACCTCCGCGTTCAAGTTTGTCACGCGTCCTCCATTGGTCGTGAGCTTTGGAGTAGCCAGTCCAGCGAACCTTCCACTCTTCCACCTCTTTTCCTCGAACAGACCGCACTCGACGTGCAAGAATACGCTCAACGTGTGCTTCCTTCTGACCGTCCACTACCACCTCTTCAGGTACTGCTAGGTGATCGCGTGCGGCGAAAGCATCTTGACCGCTGGTGTACGGTTTGAGGCGATGTTGAGCGAACACGTCGTGTATCCGCCAGTGAGGAGGGAGGCGTAGGCGGTAGGCTACTGGAGCTCCCCTGTCGGCCTCTGGCATGGTCATCTGTACATCGCTGAAGAAGCGTTCGGTCACAGGGACTGGTCCATGCCAGCGCTTGGTCAATTTCCTGCAGATGGAGCGATCCATTACTTTCTCGGTAAGATGCTTCGCCTCTATCCAGACCAGATCTCCGACAGCATACTCCCGCTGTCCGTGCCTGCGATCAAACTGTTCGCGCTGTCGCTGTTGAGCCAGCTCTAACCGCTGTCTGGCGTCCCGCAGTTGCGACGAAAATTTCACGGCCACTTCGTGTGCGGTGCCTACTCCCCCTGTTCGTCGTCCAGCGGTGGACTGTGCGGCCTCCAGGAAAAGGTCCAACTGCGACAGCGGCGAGAACCCGAACACCAGTTCAAATGGCGTGAAGCCAGTAGATTCACTCCTGGAGTCATTGATCGCGAACTCCACGTTAGTGGTGAACAGATCCCAGTCCTCCACATTGGCGTCTACGAAGGACCTGAGCATGTCCTCAATAACCCTGTTGCTGTGTTCCGCCTGGCCGTCAGACCGAGGGTTGTACGGCGTGGTACGAGCCACCTTCACACCCATCAGTCTCATGAGCTCCTGCCAGAAGGCATCTTGAAACCGCGGGTCACGATCAGAGACAATCTTCGTAGGCGCGCCATGTAAGCGCCACACCGAGTCAAAATAGATTCTGGCCACCACAGCTGCAGAGCTGTCGCCGAAGTTCATCGGCACAACGTGGACCATCTTCGTCAGCTTGCAAGTGAAGGCCACGAAAGCGTCATTACCTCTCTCTGATACTGGCAGGCCGGTGACGAAGTCCACCGCGACATCCTGCCATGGCCTGTTCGGGATGCTGTGAGGGTTTAGCAACCCATCCGGGTAAGTCCCCCGCGGCCTCACTGATTGGCACACCGCGCAGGATGCAACCCAGGTGCCCACATCTTCCGCGGCACCACGCCAATAGAAGCGTCGCAGCACCCTCTCCAGAGTCTTGTCTCGCCCAGTGTGACCCGAGGACAATGACTCGTGAGCATGACGAATCACTACTTCTCGAAGTGGAGAGTCCTCCCCCAGCACCAACTGATATCTCCCTGCTGCGGTCCTCCAAACCACTTCACCCACCAGCCTGAAGTCCTGTAGGCATTGGTGTGGTGCCGCCTTCACTTTCTCTCGCAGCGAACGAAGTGTCCCCTCTCGGGTGTACTCCGCTTTCAACGCACGCAGGAACTTTGAGTCCGACTGCTGGGAGGTTGCGTCTCTGAAGGCTGCTGCCTCACCTGTCCTTATCACAGCGGGGGCTGTTCGCGGATGCCTCACGCGTGCTGGCTGTGGTTTGGCGGGAGGGGCGTGTACTATCAGAACAGGCCAACGAAGGTCGAAGGCCTTCCCATCTGGGTTCTCGAAGAACTGATTGGGCTCGCCCTTATCATCGTGAGTAGGGATGACCTCCACAATCTGCATATTGGCCTTTCTGAAAAGTTTGCGCCACGCGGGGAGCTTGGACTGGTGATCTGGTAGAACGAAGACTGCTGAGGTGTTTTCTGGGTCTGCCTTCCATTCTGCGATATACTTGTTCAAAATCGCCTCCACAGTAATGTGCTTGGAGTTATATGGAGGGTTACACCAAACCCGAAGGCCCCTCCATTTCTCTGAAAGGCAGTCTGTCCAGAATCTATCCGCCTGTCTGTTGCGGCCGCCAAAGTCACAACAGGCGTCCACATCGAAGGGTCCAAATTTCTCGGCGTACTTCGAGGAGTACTCTGCTCGGACACGCCAATTCTGTGAGTCCTCTGGGGGAGCCCGCCGTTTCTGTGGGTGAAGGACCGGGGATGGAGCTGACTGCTGGGGCGCCTGCTGCGGGGTTGGTGAGCTCGCTGGCACCTTCTCAGTGGGCGCCTCCGATGCGTCAGCTCGTGACGTAGGCGTTCGCGTCTTCGGTGACGCCAACTGTGGAGGCGCTGGGGTCGTAGAGGCTTTCCCAGCGCGTGACATACTCCTCGTTATCCTTATCTGAGGTGGAGCTCGGTCAGGGGGTTCGTGTGGAGCTTCTGTCGGCTTCGCGCTATCAGCTTCAGGCCAGTCAGGCATGTCGAAGTCGAGGTGATCCTCCTTCATTCCCTTATAGAGCTTCGGATTAACGAGGGCGATGGTCTCCCCCATGTCCATGGCCTGTTCCGCCACGGAGAGGGTTTCCACTGCTGAGAGCCAACAGTCAACCGTCTGGGCCCAGTGGGGATGAGCTGCGGGTGGTGAGCTGGAGAAGCATTCAGACTCCAGCGTTGCCAGAGGGTCTTTCGGCAGGTCTGAGGTGGGGTCGATCACGCCTGCCTCCTTCAGCCCCTCGCGCACGTCCTTGTCTTTGAAGTCGGGTCTTCTGGACAGGGCGTCTGGTACCAGCAGCAGCGCTCCCTTGATGTACTCCATTCTCGGGACTCCCACCTCCACCAGATCCATGTACCAGCGTGCCTGTCTGCGGCTAAGCTCTCTGCCAGGTTCCATCAGCCATTCAAGGGGGCGGTGATCACCCTGGATGCGGAAGTTGGTGAAGATGAGGTAATGCCGCCAGGTGACGGTGGTACAGTGGTGTAGAGCACCTAGCTCACGCTCGCCGGTGTGATAATTCTGCTCGGCGGCTGAGAACTGGCGGCTCTCGTATGCTATCACGCGCAGCCCAAGACCATCTCCATTGTCTTGCATCAGTACTCCCCCAAGAGCGATGCCGCTAGCATCCGTCTGCACCACGAAAGGTGCTGTGCCGTCTGCGGCACCCTTAATGTTGGGCAAGGCGAGCACTGGCGCTGAGGTGAGGGCCTTCTTCAGCTCCTCGAAGGCCCACTGCTGCATGGGACCCCACTCCCAGGGTACGTCCGACTTGGTCAACCGGGTGAGGGGCTGGGCGATCTCGGAGAAGCAGTGAATGAATCTGCGGTAATACCCCGCCAGGCCCAAGAACTGCCTGACGTGGGTAACCGTCTCCAGCTCGGGCCAGTCCCTCACTGCAGCCACCTTGTCGTGTTGGGGTCTGCAGCCATCCGCGGAGATACAGTGGCCAAGGAACCGCAAGGATTTCTTCAACAGTTGGCACTTGGACCTCTTGAGGAAGACGCCCTTCTCCCTGCACGTCAGGAGCAGTTGTTTGACGTGTTCGTAGTGCTCTGCAGCGGTGTTGCTGAAGACGACCACGTCATCGATGAAGATCCGGACAAATGGGAGATGGCCCAAGGCCCGCTGCATCCGTCGCTGGTACTGAGACGGTGAATTCTGCAGCCCCTGCGGCATGACCAACCACTCATATGACCCCATCTGGGTGGTGAAAGCGGTCTTCTCGACATCCCCTGGTGCCATCGGTACTTGCCAGAAGCCATCCACCGCGTCGAACGAAGAGAAGAACTTCGCACCCTGCATCTCGTCGAACATCATCTGGATGTCTGGGAGAGGATACTTGTCCTTAACTGTCTGGCGGTTGAGGAGCCGGTAGTCGATTACCAGTCGCAGCTCCTTGGGGTTCCCCGGTTTGGGGACCATCAGACAGGGAGCTGCATAAGGGCTGGAAGAGGGTCGGATGTAGCCCTTGGACATCAGGGTCTCCACGCGTTCTCGAAGTTGGCGGAGTTCCTCTGCAGACTTCTTGTAGATGCGCTGGCAGGGCGGCCCCTTCTTGCTCAGCTCAGGGTCCAGGTTAATGTTGGCTTCATCTTGGGGGTCATGTCTGAGTCCATCGATGTTCGGTAGGGCAGTCGTCATCTCCTTCTTGTACTCCTCACCCCAGAAGTCCTGAAACTTGAGGGTCCATTCAGGGCTCACTTCTGCATCTTCAGTATCCGCAGCGGGTTCGGCGCTCTCAGAGTCGATAGCCGTGGCTGCAAAGGCAGAAGCAGTATCATCGGGGGACTTCTCGGCCATCATGAGCCAGGCGGGTTGTATCTCCGGGTCGTCATTGCCGCGTAGCTTCTGCGTTTCCGCGTACACCGGGTACTTCTTCAACTGGGCAGGGGTCACGAACACCTCATCCACCAATCCCGCACAGGCCGTGCCCTTCGGAGACCTATCTCCAGATGCTTTCCCAGGGGAACAGCCTGTGATGGTGACGCGATCTCCAATCTTACCACTGCGGGACTTCCTGAGGAAGGAGACGGAGCCATTCCCTTCGTAGCCCAGAGTGACAGGAGAGTGACTGCGCAACCATCTTCCGCCAAGGATAACATCCACCTGTATGCCCAGTGGTAGGATCCGGAGGGCAAGGGCGTTCTCCGTATAGGTGCCCGTGGTGGTGTGCGTGTTAAACTTGGCGTACGCGGTGGCGCCAGTGATCTTCACAGATCCATCCGCCAAGGTGACTCGCATCTCGGAGCCGGCTCGTGTTGTGAGGCCACATCGCTTGGCGCTCTGCTCCGAGATGAAGTTGTCAGAGGCCCCCGAGTCGATCAGCACCTTGACCGTGTGCCCTCTGAGGGTTGCATAGAACACCAGCAGCAGCGGTCCTTCTTCGTCATGTGCCGCTGCGAGGGTACCCTCAATGTCGGTCTTCCACTGAACTCCCCCATCTGTGCGTATGCTTTTGCACTTGAGGTTGGGGAGGAGGTTGTCCGAGGCCTCGCGGCATTCTTCCAACGTTTGCCTACACGCGGCGTAGAACTCCTCATCCAGCAAATCAACATCTTCAGTCGGATGACTGACGAGGTTGTCTACACTCGCCGTCAGCAGGGTGCCCGCTGAGGTGCATTCGCTCGAGGTGGGGCTGACATGAGTGGTGTCGCTGGTGGTAGGGCTCACATGGGTGGTGTTACTGGTAGTAGGGCTCACATGGGTAGTGCCACTGGTGGTAGGGCTTACATGGGTAGTGCCGCTTACTGTGGGGCTCACGTGGGTAGTGCCGCTTGTTGTGGGGCTCACATGGGTAGCGACACTGTTGATGAGACTGCCATGGGTGAGGGGATCCTCGTCATGCTGAGGGCTGCCAGTGGGGGAGTTGTGGGCGAGTTGGTGGGAGCTCTGGTGGTCAGTTCTCGCCTCAGGGGTCCCAGCTGCTGCCATCTGCTGGGTGAAGCAGAGCGAATTGACCGAGGACTCCTCTTCCATCACCTCAGGGTCTTCAGCGATGGGGTGGCTGTCGAGACAGGGCGGCGCTTCATCTGCTTCATGCGTTCTGACGGTGGTCATCTGCTGGGTGAAGCAAAGCGAGCTGGGTGTGGAGGTCTCCTCTACCTCTGAGCAGTAGGATGAACCTTCGGGGTTTCCTCCCGGAGTGGCCGGCGCGTTATCATGGTGCGAAGATGTAGTCTCTGTTGTGGGCTCGGCCAGCGAGGATGATGGAGGGGATGCTCCCAAGGGGCTGGGACCCAGCTTCCTCATCTTGTACTGGTGTACTGCGTGCAGACTGCACCAGGCGCCAGGTAGACCCACATCTCCCGCTGTCCCAGGTATCGTGCCCACTTCAGTGTCCAGGGTGCAGAGGGATGTCGAAGATCTCGCTGCTGCTCTTCGTGCGCCCTCCTTTTCCCACAGCCTGCTACCTGGAGAAGAGTCTGGGCTCGAAGTGGCGATTGCCTTTTGCTGCTCGGCGGGCGACAGCTCTCTCCAAGCCGCGTAGAGGTCGTGGGAGCTGGCGTTAGAGGGTTCGGGGACTTGCTGGCGACCGTCGTGTGAGAGGAGGTGCCACAATGCTATGCGCTGATGGCCCTCCTTGCGATCTTGAGGTTCGCGGGCAATGCGTATCCTCTCTGCCAGCTGGTTGGCGCGGTTCACGCGCTCCTTTGGCGATCGACTCCCAGAGTGTATGCGGCTGCGGGCGCGCTCCGACATCTTATCCACCAGGTCCTTGGCAGCCTCTGGGGATTTGCGCAGAGCTCTGCGGACCTTTTGCATGGCGACCTCGAGGGGGAGGGAGTACAGATCTCTCTTCCAGTGCCACGCAGTTAGCCTTTTCCGTGGGTCTGCGAGGTTGGACTGATAGATGGGCAGTGGTAGGACAACACGCGGTCGGGGGCGAAGATCGCGGGGCTCTCCGCGGTTGCTGCCCATAATGGGGGTCTGTGCCGGGGGACTCGCCGTCCCCTCCGACCCTCGATCCTCGCTTGTGTATAAGCAGGGCCGTCATCAAGAGGTAGTGACGGCTCATCGAAGGGGGTGCTTCCTGCAAGAGGGTGGCTAGACAAGTCATCCCTCGGCGGCGATGGGGCACCAGCTGAGCGGTAGGTGCGTCGCAAGCGGGTCCCAGAGGTGAAGGCCACGCTCTTGGGATGGGGACGTTGGCCCCAAGGGTCTCTGCGTCCTCGGGCGCGTCGGGGTTCCACTGGTTCTGGCCGCTTCTCCAGGGCGGAGAGGGTCTGATCATCAGGGCAAGACCTCACTTCCTCGAAGGGCAGGGTCTGGGGCTGGCCGCCGGCCAGTCATTCATCGCTCTCCACCGGGGGGAGGCCGTCACCCTCCACAAGCTCGATGCCCGCAAGGGCCGCCAGGGTCTGGTAGCTCTGCTCGTCCTCACAGGTAGCAAGAGCCAAGACCTCCTCGGAGAACTCCTCTGGGACGCCATCCACCGAGGAGATGTCCTCCTGCTGCTCGATGGCCCAAACGACGGCGGCTACAAACCCAGGGGAGTTCGCCAGTCGAGCGGGTGCATTGGCCCTCCACTCCTTGAGCTTAGCCTCGTCCGTACAGTTACGGACGATGTGCTCCGCAGAGCCGCAGGCGAAGCACCGGCGGACTTTCGGAGCGTCGGGGCGGGAGAGGCCAGGTGGTGGTGGCAATGGGGTCACCGCCGCGGCGACGGTGGTGGCAGGCCCATTCTCCAGCATGGCAAGAGCTGGGCGGCTCGAAGAGGGGGTACGCCTGTAGAAGGGGGTGCGAGGTGGTGGATTAGCGAAGGAAACAGTACGGGGAGGACGGTCTTGAGAGCGCCTCTGAGCCGCCTCCGTGTCAATGTCACTCTCCACCTCCTCGGCAACTTCCCGAATCTTCAACAAGGCGTTGTGGGTGCCTGGGATGTCGTCAGCGACGGCCTTCCTCTCCCACTCTTCTGGTTTGGAGACATCCAAGTGGATGGCTCTCAGGCGCCGCATCACCTTGGGTGCATATTTCAACCCTCGGCGGTACGTAGAGAGCATCGACAGGTTGGTCATCTCCACGCAATTGGGGACTCTGCCGGCCAGGAAGTTGACGGAGGCCATGCGGGTCTCCAATCGCGAGAAATACTCCGCCGCGGTCTCGTTCATCGCCTGCTTCAGGGCAATGGCCTCGCCATGTGCGTTCTCCAGGTAGGCCTGCGTCAGGGAGCACACCGCCAGATCGCTGAAGAACACGTCCATCTCCCCGTAGCGTTGGTGCCAAGCTTGCTCGGACCCAAAGGTCCCCGCCGCGCGCTCCAAGAACTTTCTCTGCTGGTCTTGAAGAGTGTGCTCCTTGAAGCTCCAAAGAAGGCTTGACACACTCGCCTGGTACGCTGATACAGACGGCGTACAGCTGGGAGTGGTCAGTGCCTCGATCACAATGGCCTCTTGGAATACCTTCCGCACCATGTTGGAGTAGTGCTCCAACTGCGTCAGGAGGCTCTCCTTGTCGGCCGATTTAGTGTCGGACGCGGAGCGGGGGAACCTGGTCACGCTCTTAACCAGCTTTAGCACCATCTCCTTGGTCTTGTGCTCCAGGCGGACCTCATCTGAGGATGCTCGCAGATTAGTGCCCTGCGGCAATCGAACGATGCCTGGTACAAAGGGGGTGGCGCTGGGAGAGTAGAGTACAGGGTTCGCAGCGGCGGCAGGGTGAACGGGGTTCGCGGCAGTGGCGGAGTGAACGGGGTTTGCGGCGGCGGAGTGGGGGAAACGGGCTGGAGGTGGTGGTCCCGGGGCATGCGCGGGCGGGAGCGCAGGCGCGGGATTTGTGGGGACTGCAGTCGGAGTGGGCGGTAATGCAGGGGCTGATGGTGGTGCGGGGAGTGGAAGAGGTGTATGGAAGGGCAGGGGTGTGGATGGTTGTGCGGCCACCACGCTCATGCTCCGGTACCAATCGGAGTTGCTGACCTCCGACCACGCGGCGAGCCCGTCCTGATCGAAGTTCTGCATCTCCGACTCCCGCGCAGTAGCAGGGATCCACTCCCATACTGGCTGCCCCATGCTGGTAGACCGCACATTGGCCGCGGCTGGGTCCCCCATTGCCATATCCATGACCTCGCGGTCGACCATGAGGACCCAGGTCTCCACACGAGGGTTGGTAAGGGGTAGGGGTGCATGGTGTAGCCGGCCTCCCATGCGCGCATATGCGGTCAGCGGCGCTCCCAGCAGGTGCATGATCCTGAACAAGATGGCGTCGCCCTGCACCCCAGCCCGGCGGCGTTCATCCCATGGCAGGGAGACGGTTGCCGCGCCTCGCACCCCAGCTGACTGGTGCACCCACAATGACCCACCATCGTGGGTGACGAAGAGGGCTCTGACCTCTGGGTACTGAGGGTAGGAGGGCTCTGGTGCGGGGTCGTCAGGGGGATCCTGAGGTGGATCACTAGGGGGGCCTGGTGGCGAGTCGCTTGAACTGGAGTCTCTGGGCTCTGAGTCGGGGTTGCCACCGCCGTGCACCACCGTCTCCATCGACTGCCGCCGGCGGGCCACCATCATGTTGTGGGGATTTGGCCGACCCTGAGTGGGAGGTTCGGCGGGAGCGGTCTCAGCGGCGGTCTGAGGCACCGGAGGGGTTACGCTGGCGGCGGCGTCCGCCTCGTGTAGATGGTCCGCCGTCAGGCCCTGTGCGCTGCCCTGAGGGTCGCCTGGTGGGGAGGCTCCTGCCGATGCCGTCGCGCCAGGCAGCGCGAGTCCTCTCGAGAGCACCGCGGAGATGTCCAGGGCCTGTACTGCCGCCAGGACTTCTCTGCGAATGTGTTCACTTCGGCTGCTCGCGTCCGAGTCGGAGCCGGACCTGTGGGCGGCCCTCCGCCTGCGCTCAGCCCGTGCCTGCGTGCTTCGGCTGCCTCTGGTTCCCGTGCTGGTGCGGCTGATGTCCGTGCCGGAGTCGGGGTCAGAGTGATCAGGTGCGTGGCTTGGGCCTGGAAGATGTTTGCCATGTGTCGCAGGGCCCGAGGATGCCCTTCGGGAACGCCGACGCCGGCGAGTCTCTGAGGTTGTTGCCACCGCGGGAAGGTGACGCACCAAGAGCTGGGTCCCGCTCGAGACGTTCTGCTGAACTCCGCTGTCAAGGGGTACCTGCAGAGGGTCCGGCAGGGCCGCGGCGCCGATGCTGATGAAGTGCTGCAGCGATGAGAGATCCGCGCCTGAGTCATGAAGCGCGGAGGTGGCTGGTGCCAGCTGATGAGGCTGCTGTGGTCGATGCTGCAGCTGTTGTGGCGGCTGCGGCTGCTGTTGCTGCTGCTGCTGTTGCTGCTGCTGCTGCTGCTGCTGCTGTTGCTGCTGTAACTGCTGCTGTTGTAACTGCTGCTGCTGTAACTGCTGCTGCATCGGTTCCAGTGGCTGTTGCTGAAGCCACTGCTGTTGCTGCTGCTGGTACGCGAGCCACTGCTGCTGCTGCTGTAGCTGTTGTTGGAACGGTGTGGGATATGCGCCCACGGGGTGATGGGTTCCCAGTGTGAACGGCACTGGTGATACTCCCCCAGCGAGGGGCGCTGATTGGGGCAATACCCAATTGACGCCGTTCCATCATACAGCCTGTGCGGGGGTGCCATCCGGCATAGTATAAGGGCGGGGCACCGCTGTGTAGGGCATGGTGGTGCCTGGATGTGGAATGGGGTGAGCGGAAGCGTATGCGGTGGGCGATGGGAAGGTCATGGGGGAGAACAGTGTGTGGTGTAGCTGCTCTGCGCTGATACTCATGCTGGAAAATGCTTATGATGTCTGCTGTGACATTCTGACTGCTGAGCTGGTTGAGTTCAAAGACTGGGTGTGGCAATAGCCACAGGTGAGCAAAAGTAGTGAGTGCTCGCCTTTTTTATTTAATCAGTCTCGTCCTCGTCGATGTCACTCGCTGGAGGCGAAGGAGCGGGGCTTCCAGGTGGAGATGGGGGAACCCAATCAGCGCCAAGGAGGACCCAAGGGGGGGCGTCGATCACTTGTATTGCCTGGTGATGCCACACGTAGTCGTAATGTACTGGTGGGATAGCCAGCGTGACTTTGCCCAGGCGTTCAGTCGCTGTTCTCCTCTTCGTCGTCAGAGGAAGAGGGGGAAGGAGGGCCGCTCCAAGGGCCGCTCTGCCAGAAAGCGCCTGCTGGTGGATAGGTAGGGTCCGGAGGGAATACCCACTTGATAGGTCCTTGCTTCCACCACGCTCTTCTGTATTCTTCTGGCGAAGGGGGTACTGCCATACACCAGCGGACTCAAAATTTGGCCAGGGCTCCGCGACACGATTTTTGAGTGCCTAGGCGCGCGGGCAAGAGTCAAGCAGCAGTGAAAAAGGAGGTGTCAGGTCCAATATGGGGGTCCAGTAAGGTCCCAGACGGTATCTGTACTCCGTAGGTCCCAAGAAGCTCCAGTCAAAGCACTGCCAGAGGACACCAGAAGGTGTTGAAGAACTGCCAGAAACGTCCAGAAACTGTAGAAAGCGCTGTTTGAGGGAGCTTTCCCCGCTGCTGAGGGCCGTGAGGGCGGTATCAGGGGTTTCTAGGCTGTTCTATGGAGTCTAAGGAGGGGTTTTTCGGTGGTGGGGGCTACTGGGAGAGGTTTTGGGGTAGGCTGGAAACTGTCAAAAACGGCTATTTTTGGCTGTTTTGGGCGTTTTTTCGCCTTTTTGGGGCTCTGAAAGGTAAGCTATATGGTTTTCTTGGCTACTGTAGACCGGGGAAACCCTTCAGGGTGCTCCCTGACGGTCGTTTGTGGCCTGGGACGGACTTCGGGTTTAAGATCGGAAAACGAATGCTTGGGTTTCTGAGCCAGTTTGAGCCCCCAGTGTTAAGGAGCAAAAATATGAAGTTTTGGAGATATTTTCCAGAGAATACGACCGTTGTATACGAAAAAAATGTACTTACGGAGGCAAAAATTGCGCACAGATAGCCGGAAGTACAGCTCTCCCCCTGTATCACAACGAAAGTTCCAATAGGTCCGTGGGCGAGTTGCGCAGAGGCGAAATCGCAGCACGCTGATACCAAATGTGCCCGTGGGCACTACGACAGATGCTCGGAGATATGTTTTTGATTGAACGTGCAAAGGTACACAATTCGGATTTTTATAATATACTGGATCAGGGCCAGATTGAGGTACAAACGATAATTCGGTTCCGAGTTCTGAAGGCTAAACACTTCTCAAGTGCTCCACTTATTCACTCGTCACTCAGGTTGCAGGGTCAACCACTCGGCAACCGATGTCACACTTCGGCTCAACGTTCAATTCCCGATCCGATCTCATTTCTAATTCCGATTCGTCATTCTCGATTCAGATGTTATGCCGACAGACTGACACGATGACTGCCCCACAGTACTGTCATACTACTGTACTGTCATACTGTCATACTGTCATAGCGTCATACTGTCATAACCTTGATATCTGATATTCGATTTCATTGTCTTTTCAACCCCGATGCGAATCTGACCATTCTTCGAGGGTCTGACTGAGTTCCACGATGCCACCCCCCACAGTACTGTCATACTACTATAGTGTCATACTGTCATACTGTCATAGTGTCATAGTGTCATACTGTCATACCCCGGACATCTGGTATTCATTCTCATCGTGATTTCAAGCCCAAATTCACTGTCATCGTGCCAATCCCAGATTACCCCCGATGACACACATACGGACGCATAGGCATATCGGCTCACGCTGTGCCTCCGGGCACAATTTGCAACTCTTGCGCAACTATGATCTTGGCGCATGACAAATTTGCCGCTCTACGGTGTGAATGGTGTTGTATTGATAAGGACACAGGAGAGAGTTCTACTAAGTTTTGTCGGGTTGACTCCCGGGGCTTGAGCCCGGAATTCTTTCAAGACAACTTCCCCCCACGTATACAAGTTCCTTAGATATAGGTTGGTGGCCAACATATTGGATCTTCCTTCTTCTGTGTTCGATCGTACATTTTGTAAAACGTTACACAATAGCGCACTCCAGTAAAACCAGTTGAATTGATCCTATGCTTGCACCTTGCGTCCGATTTGAACACTTTATGCGTTTCAGAAAAGCACTTCACTTCGTCGCTGTACGGCGACTCAACCTCGTAGACGGCATTTTCAAACCTACCTAGGAATATGTTGTATTGGTGCGATACGTCGTGCTTGTCTGTGTGCCTACCTACCTCGCACATGTCGCTCATCATGCACGATACGTACAGGCACCAATCCCCGTGGACGCCGTGGTAACCCGCATCTATACAGTTCAATAGTTCCCCAGCTAGCATAAAGATCTCCTTCTTCCAATATGGGTTGCTCTTCGAAACTAGAGGGTCGTCTAGATATACGCCTCTGTTGTTGAAAAAAGGATGCTTCAAGCTGAAAGCAGACGTCCCGTCCTTCTTCTTGGAGAATCCCCACTGTTGCGCCGTTCTCCCCATGTTGAACCACCAACCAAGATTCCAACCCACCTTCGGAGCCGCGCCTTCTCGTTCATCGCGGTCGTCTTTTTTGTCGCGTCTCTCGATGCGCTTGCACGTTTCAGCATGCAACACGGATTCTAGCTCTCCGCACAACGCTTTGAACCTAGGCGAGTCGCTAATTGGAAGTCGCTTGCGCTTGTTTCCGCGATTCCCACAATATTATCCCTCTACTCAAGAAAGAGGCCACGGTAAAAGCTTCACCATCATAAATAAAAGGTGCGTTGCCCTTGCTTTCCATTCCCTTGTAAAGATGTGTGTGGAACTCTTGGGCTTTTTTTGCTATCAATTCTTTCGCTTCTTCTGAGTTGAAAAAAACGTACCACGCTTCCACGTCTCCTAAACTGCGGTCATACCCGGGGTATTTCGCAGGGGGTAACAAGATCTTCAAAGCTAACTTGTTAAAACATTCAGCTCTATTATCTCCCACCACTGGTCGCTCGAAAGAGTGCAACAATTTCAAGCAAACCACGGACGCCTTTGAATTAAGGCACGCTGCTAATAACGGTTCGCACAAACCTCTGGCATAAGGTAAAGACGACACAATTACGTCAATCTTCGGTTTGAAAAATTCCCAGTCTATTATTGCTATATTATCCCTTTTGCAGGCTTGTGATCGCTAAGGAAAATAGTCTTGGGCTTGAACGCCACAAGATTGTCGTAAACATATCGCGGTGCTTGTCCGCAGCAGAAATCAAATAACCTTGGGCCTTTGAAACTTTCTTTGAAAAAAGCTAGTAGTGGTGTGTATTGCCCTTTAAGAGTGGGATAAAAACTTGTAGACTTGCAACACTTGCGTGGTAAATCAATTGTAAATGGATAACTTAAAAGGCGCGCACACCTCGTGGATAGCGCACTGCGCTTTCTTTTTGTTGGCATTTTGTGTTCCACTGTTGGCTCTGCCACTTGCAACTCCTCATGCTCAAGCTCTACCTCTAGCTCTGGTTCGGGCATCTCCACATGCGTTGCCTCCTCCTCCGCCACATCATCCAACTCTTGAGCCTCTGAAACAATTTCAGATATCGCGCTTCTTGTTATCTTGTCTACCCACTTGTCGAATGCGAGAACTCGACTATGCTTGGCACAACATGTGCCAACACCACATGTCGTGCCAGGCGCGGCGCTCTCCACAGGGCGAACCATGAATAGTGCTTTGAAAACCATTGATATTCCCCCCTGCTTAATCGAATACGTATCGTTGAAAATATACCCACAATACGCTTCGAAAATCGTTGACAAGTCTACGCGTCCGTAGTCGTAGCCTGTTTTCCCATCCTTATACTTAACAGCTTCTGGCCAAAACTCTGGCTTGCTATCGCCTAACTTCGCGTATGGTCCTAATAGACGCGCGAGTACTTTGCGAAAATCCTGTAGGCTAGGCTCTTTCGCATCGCATATATCGCTACACTTTTCTTTACGCATATTTTCGTTTCGATTTTATGTAGGAACGAACCTTACTTTTCGCTAAGTATTTTGAGACGTGTTCCCAAAGTGACCAAAAACCGTTCGATTCGGCGGTTTTTGGTCACTTTGGGAACACATCTGATAATACTTAGAGAAAATACCGTACCCGTTTCAATATTTTTTGGCAAGTCTAAGTATTATCAGATGTGTTCCCAAAGTGACCGAAAGCCATTCGATTCGGAATCGAACGGTTTTTTGTCACTTTGGGAACACGTCTGATAATACTTAGCGAAAATACCGTACCCGTCTCTTCAATATTTTTTTAGAGGCCTTTTCTTTCAGATTCACGGCCGTGAATTTCAGATTCACGGCCGTGATTCGCGGCTGCGTTGGGTTCGGGAGGGCCTAAACCGTGCGGTGCATGGGGTTCGGGAGGGGCTAAACCGTACGTTTATGTGAGTTTTGAAGTCGGCTTGGTGACAACACGCGCTATGGTCGACGACCTATCTGTTATTTTCTCTAAGTATTATCAGACGTGTTCCCAAAGTGACAAAAAACCATTCGATTGGCAATCCAACGGGTTTTTGGTCACTTTGGGAACACGTCTCGATACTACTTAGAAAATACTTGAGACAATAAAGGCTCGTTCTCATGGTAATAAACCCTACATGGCTACTATCCCGCAGTCCTTGTGGGAGGACCAGATTTGAATGTGGTCCTCCCACAAGGACCTATTTTCAAATAATTTAATTGGGCATGCCAACCAAAATTGGAGGTGCGTCCAATTAAAGGTGGTCTATACAGGGTCTGTACTTAGTTAGATGATGCCTGGATTGGCCTGGATCCGCCTCATATATCTACCACGATTGCATTTGTATATGCACCCCTCGGAGTTTTCAACTCAGATTTTTAAAAATGTTAAAACTCACTCAAAATAATACCCTATCTTCAATAATATTTTGCTGATAGTATATGGAGGCTGAGCATGCGTCCAAGGATTCAGCAACACCGTAGCATCGTGTGCAATCATGTTTACAATATAACACACGTTGATAACCTCACAGTGGACATATGTTTGCACCCAACTCGACATGTCCTACCAATTTTGGTCAAATATCAGAAAATCTGAGAGTTAATTTTGGCTCTGACGTGATGTTGCGGATGCTAGATTGAGTGCGTGTATGTTACTTCCACACCATCGTCTCGCTATGGTCGGCATATAGACACACTACTTGATTTTTTGAGCCATCTACGTGGCCATAATGTGCAATACTTTGGACACGCCCGATGTCCGTGGCCGTCATTGTTGAGGACACGCCCGATGTCCGTGGCCGTCATTGTTGAGGACACGCCCGATGTCCGTGGCCGTCATTGTTGAGGACACGCCCGATGTCCGTGGCCGTCATTGTTGAGGACACGCCCGATGTCCGTGGCCGTCATTGTTGAGGACACGCCCGATGTCCGTGGCCGTCATTGTCGAGGACACGCCCGATGTCCGTGGCCGTCATTGTTGAGGACACGCCCGATGTCCGTGGCCGTCATTGTTGAGGACACGCCCGATGTCCGTGGCCGTCATTGTTGAGGACACGCCCGATGTCCGTGGCCGTCATTGTTGAGGACACGCCCGATGTCCGTGGCCGTCATTGTTGAGGACACGCCCGATGTCCGTGGCCTTCATTGCTGAGGACACGCCCGATGTCCGTGGCCGTCATTGTTGAGGACACGCCCGATGTCCGTGGCCGTCATTGTTGAGGACACGCCCGATGTCCGTGGCCGTCATTGTCGAGGACACGCCCGATGTCCGTGGCCGTCATTGTCGAGGACACGCCCGATGTCCGTGGCCGTCATTGCTGAGGACACGCCCGATGTCCGTGGCCGTCATTGTTGAGGACACGCCCGATGTCCGTGGCCGTCATTGTTGAGGACACGCCCGATGTCCGTGGCCGTCATTGTTGAGGACACGCCCGACGTCCGTGGCCGTCATTGTTGAGGACACGCCCGACGTCCGTGGCCGTCATTGTTGAGGACACGCCCGATGTCCGT
>LGRX02035057.1:0-15904 GCA_001247695.2 Cymbomonas tetramitiformis | reverse complement strand
TGTAGCATGCAACCTGGTCTTTGTCGCATGCAACCTGGCCTCTGTGGCATGCAACCAGACATCTGTAGCATGCAACCTGGCCCATGTAGCATGCAACCTGACATTTGTAGCATGCAACCTGGCCTCTGTCGCATGCAACCTGGCCCCAGTGGCATGCAACCCGACATCTGTCGCATGCAACCTGGCCTCTGTCGCATGCAACCTGGCCTGTGTGGCATGCAACCCGACATCTGTCGCATGCAACCTGGCCTCTGTCGCATGCAACCTGGCCTCTGTCGCATGCAACCCGACATCTGTCGCATGCAACCTGGCCTCCGTGGCATGCAACCTGGCCTCTGTAGCATGCAACCTGACATCTGTAGCATGCAACCTGGCCTCCGTGGCATGCAACCGGGCATCTGTAGCATGCAACCAGGCATCTGTGGCATGCAACCAGGCATACGCAGCATGCAACCAGGCATCTGTATCATGCAACCACTCGTCGGCAGCATGCAACCAGATCTCTGTAGCATGCAACCCCTCTGCTCGTACCTCCCGGTACAACTCCTCCCCCCTCAAGAGCGGCCTATCTCCCGATGCCGCTCCCGGTGTCTTCAGGTATCAAGCTCCCCGAATTGAAGATGGTGGAAGAGATGACGCAGTAACGGAGCTGGTACGGGGTACACGGCGTGAGCATCTCGCGCCCCTGGTTGCTGTGAAGACGATGGTCCAAGCTGAGCAGTCTCAGGGTGCCCTCCGGTGGCCCATTTACATGCGCAAGGTGTCCGCGAGGTGCACTCCGGCAATGGCGTTGGTGGAGGTGAGCTAGTCCAAATATATGTCGGCTTACGATATCGCTCTCCATACTTACAGTAGGTGCAAAAAAGAGGTTGTGGCAGTTTACGAACCACCGACCGCAACCGCAGTGCATTCGGGTATCTTCCCTCAGGGTTTTCAAGAAACCAGTGCTTGGGCTTCAAGTACTCAATAGCATCCAGGGTGCATTTCACACTCTTGTCTGCTCCTTCCAGGTCAGGAGGACCTCCCGTAGTGCGCGCCTGACTGTACTGGGTGCATGGAGGGCTGGCCCAGATGACATCAAAGAATCCCGGTGGATACTGAGTGGGGTCCCAGTCTTCCATTGATGTGAGATGGTTGGGTTGCCAACGTGGGTCGATGTCGAGCGTAACCACCGAGGCAGACGGGAAGCACTTGGCAAACTCCCTTTCCACCGATCCAGTTCCGCTGAACAACACCAAGATTCTCACTGGCCGGGTCTTCCGCTCTTCAAGGTCGGTGATTACCACTAGCTCTCCATTCCCCAAGGTTTCCACCCGCTCCCACGGCAGACAGAAGTCTTCCGGTGGAGAATCCACTTCCGGAACGTCACATGGGTGTTCCATTAGTTGGGATATATAAGGTGACGCCAAGATGAACGGGCTGTCGCTGTTGACGTTGCCGTCGGTCATGCTCAGTAGACTTCAGCATGTCTGCCTGCATGCCTAATCGTCGTGCCTCGAACTCCTTGAGCTGCTGATTTCCCCCGCCTCTGTCCATCTTGTCTCTGGAGCGCCACTGGTCGTGAGCTGCCGAGTAGCCCGTCCAACGTACCTTCCATTCCTCCACAGATTTACGACCCTTGACCATGCGTACACGATACGCCAGGATTTTGTCCACGTGAGCTTCCGCTTGCCCATCTACCATTACCGGGTCAGGTACGGGCAGTTGTGCTCGAGATGCAAACTCATCCTTGCCGGAGATGTACGGCTTCAGGCGGTGCTGCGCAAACACGTCGTGAATGCGCCAGTGCGGCGATAGGGCCAACCGACATGCCACCGGTGCCCCGCGGTCCGCCTCTGCCAGCTCCGCCTGCAAATCGCTGTAGAAGCACTCCACCACGGTTACAGGTCCATGCCAACGCTTACCGAGCTTTCGGCACAGCGCACGGTCCATCACCTTCTCCGTCAGATGACGAGCTTCGTCCCCGGGCATCCTTGAAGACTACCTCTCGCAAAGGGGAGTCCTCGCCGAGAACTAACTGGTACCGTCCCGCGGCTACACGCCACAGCACGTCCCCGACGATACGGAAATCCCTCGTGGCATGGTGCGGGGCTGCAAGGATCTCATCCCGCAGCTACCGAAGAGGGCCGGCACGTGCATACTCATCGTGCAGGGACTCCAGGAATGTGACGTCAGTGGGGAGGCTCGTAGCATCGCGGGTCTCAGCAGCCTTACCCTGTCGCACTATAGGAGGCGCCACTCGGGGATGCCGTACTCTTGGCAATAGCTGTCGGGTAGGGGGAGCATGTACCACTAGCACGGGCCACGGAAGGTCGTGAAGTACACCGTCAGGAGTCTCGAACAGTTGTGTGGGTACTCCTCGTTCGTCATGGGTAGGTATCACTTCCACCAGCCTCATACCAGCCATTCTGAAGAGCCGCCTCCATTGAGGCATGCGGGCCTGGATGTCCGGTAGAAGGAACACGGCCGAGGTATGTGCGGGGTCTTGCCGCCATTCGTCCACGTACTTACGCAACACCGCCTCGATGGAGATATGACTGCTGGAGTATGGGGGGTTGCACCAGACGTGCTTTCCCCGCCACTGTTGTTGCAGACAATCAGTTTAGTAGGTGTCCACTTGGCGGTTTCGTCCACCCAGGTCACAACACGCGTCGACGTCGAAGCTGCCGAACTGTCGTTGGAGGCGCTCAAAGACCTCCTTGCGCACCTTCCAGTCCTGTCGATCGGCTGGGGGCTTGGCGGCTCGACTAGACGGCCGAGCTGGCTGCTTAGGCCTTCGGGAATCCGTAGCAGGCCGTGTCGAGGTTTTCGGCGTGACGGAAGGAGTCGTCGTAGCAATGGGTTGTCGCAGTCGAGCACTACGACGCAATACCGGGGTGATTCCCGGGGTGCTCGTTTCCTGCCGATGCTTTCCAGATTCGGACAAATCAGCGAAGTAGTCGGTGGGAGCTCGCAGCATTAGTTGTGCTTCGGGCAGCGCGTTGCATGTTGCATGCTCAGCTGGGCAGGTTGCATGCGAAGCCGAGCTGGTTGCATGCGAAGTTGAGCTGGTTGCATGCGAAGCTGAGCTGGTTGCATGCTCAGGCCGGCTGGTTGCATGCTCAGCGAGGCATGCTGCATGCTCAGGCGAGCCGGTTGCATGCTCAGCGGGGCAGGTTGCATGCGAAGCTGAGCTGGTTGCATGCGAAGCTGAGCTGGTTGCATGCGAATCTGACCTGGTTGCATGCTCAGGCCGGCTGGTTGCATGCTCAGCAAGGCATGCTGCATGCTCAGGCGAGCTGGTTGCATGCTCAGCTGGGCGTGTGGCATGCTTAGCCGAGCCGGTTGCATGCTCAGGCTGGCCGGTTACACGCTCGGTCGGGCGTGTTGCATGCTCAGCTGGGCAGGTTGCATGCGAAGCTGAGCTGGTTGCATGCGAAACTGAGCTGGTTGCATGCGAAGCTGAGCTGGTTGCATGCGAAGCTGAGCTGGTTGCATGCGAAGCTGGGCTGGTTGCATGCGAAGCACGGCATGTTGCATGCTCAGCCGAGCCAGTTGCATGCCAGGGCACGCTGCCAGCCTGGAGCAGGCTCCCCAGGGCTCGCTCCGCCACCTGAAGCGTCTCCACGCCATCCACCCATGACTCCATGGTGGCCACCCATCCTGGTACAGGGGGTGGCGGGTGGTCTTCAAAGATCTCCTCGACATCCAGCACGGAGAGCGGGTCCTTGGGGAGGTCCGTCTCCTTGTCTACAACACCGGCCTCCTTGAGCCCATCCCGCGGGTCCTTGGTCACGTAGTCAGGTCGGCGGGATAGCGCATCGGGGACCAGAAGGAGGGCTCCCTTGACGTACTCCATTCGTGGGACACCGACTTCCACCAGGTCCATGTACCACCGTGCCTGCCGTCGGCTAAGCTCTCGTCCCGGGGACATTAGCCATTCCAGGGGGCGATGGTCACCTTGTAACCGGAAGTCGGAGGAGAACAGGTAGTGCCTCCAGGTGACGGTGGTGCAATGGTGCAACGCACAGAGCTCCCTTTCGCCGGTGTGGTAATTCTGCTCCGCTGCAGAAAACTGCCGACTATCGTAGGCGATTACCCTCATACCGTCCCCCGTATATTGCATGAGTACGCCTCCCAAAGCAACTCCGCTTGCGTCCGTTTGTACCAAAAACGGCGCTGACCCATCCGCGGCTGCCTTCATGCACTTCTGCAAGTACTTTCTTAAGTTTTCTTAAGTTTTCTTAAGTTTTTCTTAAGTTTTCTTAAGTTTTCGATATAAACCCACACTATGCATATTTAAATCGGGGCAGTTAGCTATTGGCCGACAGTATACTTAAGAATTATACTTAAGAGAACTTAAGAAAATGTAAGTACGTGGAAGCTTCTTGGTAGGAGGATATTGTCCACATGGCTCAAGGATAACTTAAGAAAACTGGAGAATCTTATCCAAATGTAAGCACGTGATGGGCTGGAATGTAGGAGATATGCACACGTGTAAGAAAGCTACATGCTGGATATTTAAAGATTGTATACACATGCATGCACGTAATTGGCTGTTAAGAAGACACGTGTAGGCAGGACAATGCTTCCCATCGCACAGATATTTACAAATGTAACATTGTGACTGGTTCCATATTTAGGGTCTAAATCCTAAACCCTAAAACCCTTCAATCAAGCAGTCAGCAGCTAGGTACCGCGTACACTACTATGGGATGCTACCCATTCCATCCAGCTTCCAATTAACTATCTAACTATCTATCTAGCTAGTATAACCCACGTGGCTTGGTGACATACACGTGCAGAGTGACAGGCGAATGATTCTGCTGTCGTAGATAGATCTGCAGCACCGTTGGGAACGTCGGGGACTGCTCGCCGTTGCAGTTGAGAGAAGGCCTGGAAGCTGCGCATCCCACCCCAGATTCTCAGTAACTTACACCCCTTGCTGCTTGTGACTTTTTCGAGCAGCCTATGAGAAAATGGCACGTACGACACCACAGGAAAGTTCACATTCTTATTACCTGAACGACGCGCGGAAGGGGATCAATGAATGCCTTGGATCTCACGCAGCAGGTGCACCGCATGGTAGAGGTTGTCGCCCGTGTCTTTACTCTTTGTTTCAACGAATAATGCCTTCGTTCCGATGAGCGCGCATGGCAGTAGCAGCTCTACGTAATCATTTCTGGCGAGCACAGCGATTCCTTGGTTCTCCATATATTCATCTTCTACCTGACGGTACGCTCGCAAACTGGCCAAACGGCACACCGTATGCTGGCTCTCGGTGTTCTATCACCAGGTAGTATGCAAGGACCTTCGCATATGGGAATTCTGATAGGGAGTCCAGCCCAGTCGGGAGCAAGTTCCCGAAGCCAGTGTCCGAGATGGAAACGTGGTAGGAGACTCGCTTCTCCGCCCTCGTGTACAAGGAAGACGTGAATTCCTCCAGATTCAGGGACATCCTCAAGTACACAATGATATCGCACGTGCATAATGCCTGTGCGCCCTGCTGCCGGGGGTGCAACATGCCAACCAAATGCTGCAGTTGTGCTAAGCAGCTTGCGAGGACGGGTGCGTCGTGAGCTACGCGCCTGCCGGTACCCATGAAATAGCAAGGAGATGTCTTAGCCTCCGCGGCTGGGTCCACAAGCCCAACCGAGACCGCTGCTTGGCCGGGGTAAAGCTCGTTGGCTAACTCCGGTAGGGAGCGCATTGTTGGATGCAAGCTTACATATGCCTCCAGGGCGAGCTTCTCGCACGTCCCATTCATGATGGCCTCCACATGCTTGTTATTACAACCACATACATCCTACCGGTCACAACCCCTTGTTATGGTCGCGTGTCAGAGGAGCTGTCCTCACACCGCACCATAGATATTCGGTGTGCCCAACCCACATGCGCCCACGGTCCACCGCACCGACCCGAAACAAACACATACATCCTACCGGCCACACCCCCTTGTTATGGTCGCGTGTCAGAGGAGCTGTCCTCACACCGCACCATAGATATTCGGTGTGCCCAACCCACATGCGCCCACGGTCCACCGCACCGACCCGAAACAAACACATACATCCTACCGGCCACACCCCCTTGTTATGGTCGCGTGTCAGAGGAGCTGTCCTCACACCGCACCATAGATATTCGGTGTGCCCAACCCACATGCGCCCACGGTCCACCGCACCGACCCAAAACAAACACACACATCTACATCCTACCGGCCACACCCCCTTGTTATGGTCGCGTGTCAGAGGATTTGTCCTCACACCGCACCATAGGTATTCGGTGTGCCCAACCCACATGCGCCCACGGTCCACCGCACCGACCCGAAACAAACACATACATCCTACCGGCCACACCCCCTTAATATGGTCGCGTGTCAGAGGAGCTGTCCTCACACCGCACCATATATATTCCGTGTGCCCAACCCACATGCGCCCACGCTCCACCGCACCGACCCAAAACAAACACACACTTCTACATCCTACCGGCCACACCCCCTTGTTATGGTCGCGTGTCAGAGGATTTGTCCTCACACCGCACCATAGATATTCGGTGTGCCCAACCCACATGCGCCCACGGTCCACCGCACCCACCCGAAACACACACATACATCCTACCGGCCACACCCCCTTAATATGGTCGCGTGCCAGAGGAGCTGTCCTCACACCGCACCATACGTATTCAATGTGCCCTACCCATTTACGCCCACGGTCGGCCGCACCAACCCGAAACAACCTCAAAAATTCCAGCTACCACACCCCGTTTCAACCGAGCCACGGGTCCGGGGGCGCGCCTCGAGCCTTGAATAACAAGGACACGCGCACGCCTCTCCTAACCCACCGGCTGGGATCCTCACCTACCCCGACCGAAAATGCAATGATGACGAGTAGCCACGGGTACAGGGGGCGCGCAGCGAGCCTTGAATCAGGCCACGCGCACGCCGCTCCCGACCCACCGGCACCTCGTCGAGGAAAAAGACCAATATCTTTCCGTCATGCAGCGCTACCTCCCGAGCAGAATACCATCCCTCTCCGACGGCGGACCGTATTTTAAGATAAGCAAGCAGGTTCATAAAGCAAAGCATAAAGCCACAGAAAACTCACCGTCGGTTCTGCAGGCTCTTCAGGAGCGCCGCCTTCTTCACCCGCGGGCGGGCTCCTCGTTGACGTCCTTATTCAGGTCCAACGCGGCTGCTGCACCGGCTTGGGCAGCTTGCCCCACAGCCTGCACACCCGATAACCCGGCTGTGTGCGTGGGGGGGGGGAAACACGGCCAACGAAAAACAACGGTCTAAGACCATGATGTTTCACAAAATTTAAACTGAAGCTCGCACCGGTGGATCTCCCCCGTTCCCGCCGTTGGAGCGTCCCGCCGCAGCAAGGAGTCTTGCTGCGCGATGGCTACCAGACGTACGTGCGGGAGGAGAAGACGCCATGTTTATTATATATTCAAAGTTCAAAATTACTACAAGGGCGGAAAGGGAAGGTGGTCAAAAAACCTTCTCTTTCGAAAGAACGAATAAGCCCCGCCCGCCGCAGTTTAAACCCTCGCCTGATTTGAAATCGAGTGTTCCAAGTATTTATTATTTTAAAGTATATATGTCACATGCGTGGGTATGATGACGATCGCGATTTTGATTGGACTACACCACTTACAGGCTTTCCCCATTCACGACATTCCCTGACATATTTATAGTGCACGCGAGCCTTCGCGAATCAGGTTGCCACAACCTTTTATACCTCGACTGATTCAGTGTGTATAATTACTCATCGTCGACTGCAAGACAAATCTTTGGCCTTTTACAAACCCAGCCTCTTCGAGTCATATCTCCTGGCATCGCGCCAGTCATTCTGGGGCTCTCGCGTGAACCCTGGGGCATCCTGAAGCGGGCTTGGTGACATTCCTATGTCATCGGGTGTATAATTCTACCGATTTATACCGACTTAAGCAAACTTAAGCAAACTTAAGTAAACTTAAGAAAACTTAAGAAAACTTAAGCAAACTTAAGCAAACTTAAGCAAAAACCTTGTTCTAGTGATGTCGGGCAATGCCAATACTGGGGCTGAGGAGAGAGCGGTCTTCAGCTCGTCGAAGGCCCATTGTTGGAGTTCTCCCCACTGCCACGGTACGTCGGTCTTGGTGAGCGAGGTCAAGGGTTGGGCAATCTCCGAGAACCGGTGCACAAACCGACGGTAGTACCCCGCTAGTCCAAGGAACTGTCTGACGTGGGTTACCGTCTCCAGCTTCGGCCAGTCCTTGATTGATGGAGGACACCTTGTCATGCTGAGGTTGGCATCCTTCGGCGGATAGAGTGTGGCCCAAGAACCGTAGAGACTCCTTCAGCATCTGCGCCTTGGATGCCTTCAGGTATACCCCTTTTTCTCGACAAGTGTCCAAGAACTGACGTACGTGGTCGTAATGTTCTTCCACCGTGCGTGAGAAGACCACCACATCGTCGATGAAAATCCGTACAAAGGGGAGATGACCGAGTGCACGCTGCATTCGCCGCTGATACTGAGATGGAGAGTTCTGCAGGCCCTGGGGCATCACCAACCATTCGTAGGCCCCCATCTGAGTGGTGAACGCGGTCTTCTCCACGTCCTCCTCGGCCATTGGCACTTGCCAGAATCCGTCCACCGCGTCAAAGGAGGAGAAGAACGCTGCCCCTTGCATCTCGTCAAACATCAGTTGGATGTCCGGTAGTGGATACCGGTCCCGCACCGTCTGCTGATTCAATTGTCGGTAATCCACCACCAGACGCAATGTCTTCGGATCACCAGGCTTGGGTACCATCAGACATGGGGCGGCATACGGGCTTGACGACGGCCGGATGTAACCCTTCTTCATGAGCTGCTCGATGCGTTCACGTAGCTGGCGTAGCTCTTCAGCGGTCATCTTGTATGGACGCCTACATGGTGGTCCACCCTCCGCGTCCGGCTTGCGATCGATGCGGGCCTTGTCCTCCTCAGTGCGACGCAACTTGGAGGCCTCCGGTAGAGCTGCACACAGGGTATCTAGATACTTCTCAAAGAAGGCGTCAAAGCGCTGCTTCCACGTGCTGCTTACCGGTGCATCTCGAGTATCTTGACGGGGTCCTTCCTTCTCCACGGGGGTGTGAGGTGGCGGTACTTCAGCAGCGGTAGCCGCAAAGGCTGCCTCATGGTCGTTCCCGCGCGCGGCCATCATGAGCCACTGAGGTTGTGACTCTTCATCCCCGGCCAGGCGCCTGGTCTCGGCGTGGATGAGGTGCTGCTTCAGCTGCGCTGCCGTCAAGAATACCTCATCGATCAGCCCCGCGCCTTGGGCCTTGCCCTGACCCACCCCCGGACTACAGCCCGCGAGTGTCACCCGTTGCTGTCCTCCACCATTTGCTCGCGTGTTGAAGGATACGGAACCGTGACCGGCATAATCCAACGTGACCGGGGAAAGACTGCGAAGCCACTTACCCCCCAACACCACGTCTACTTGGATTCCTAGCGGCAAGACTCGCAGAGCCATTCGCTTCTCGCAGTAGTTTACTCCCGCCGCCGTGTGCGCGGTGAACTTGGTGTACGCCACCTCTCCAGCGGTCTTTACAGACCCATCTGCCAGTGTGACCTTCATTGGCGTCCCTGAGCGCACTGTCAAGTCACAGGTACGGACACAATCCTCCGAGATGAAGTTGTCCGAGGCGCCTGAGTCCACCAGCACCTTTACTCGGTGTCCACGAAGGTAGGCATAGAACACCAGAAGTAAGGGTCCTTCCTCGTCCCGCACCGCTGACAGTGTGTGTGCCAAGAGTGTCCCCGTTCGAGTGTTTGCTTTCCAGCGCACCCCCCCATCCAGTTGAACACGTTTACATTTAAGAGCATCTTCAATTGGGTGAGAGCTCAAAGCGGTTGCAGCCTCGTCCACCAAGGCGTTGCACTCGTGTTCTTCGCCACTTCCATGTTCAGTGGCACTGACGTACGTGGTGGCGTTGGTCGAGACACTGACGTGAGTGGTATCACTATCAGTGGGGCTGACGTGAGTGGTGTCACTGTTGGTGTCGCTGACGTGAGTGGTGTCGCTGCCGGTGGCACTGACATGCGTTGTGTCGCTGTCGGTGGCGCTAATATGCGTCGTGTCGCTGTCGGTGGCGCTGACGTGGGTAATGCCACTGTCGGTAGCGCTGACATGTGTAGAGTCGCTGTCTGATCCGCTTTCCAGCGGCTGGAACCCACCGGTTGCATGCTGGGCCGAGCGCGTTGCATGCTGGGCCAGGCGCGTCGCCTACTCAGCGGGACATGTTGCATGCTTGGCGGAGCCGGTTGCATGCCCAGGCTGTCTGGTTGCATGCTCAGCCGGGCGTGTCGCATGCTCAGCCGGGCAGGTTGCATGCTTAGCCAGGCTGGTTGCATGCTCAACGAGGCAGGTTGCATGCTGAGACCCACTGGTTGCATGCTGAGCCGGGCGTGTTGCATGCCGGGCGAGGCGTGTTGCATGCTCAGCCGGGCGGGTTGCATGCTCAGCGAGGCATGCTCAGCGAGGCAGGTTGCATGCTCAGCTGGGCGTGTTGCATGCTCAGCTGGGCAGGTTGCATGCTGAGACCCACTGGTTGCATTGGTTGCATGCGCAGGCCGGCTGGTTGCATGCTCAGCAAGGCATGCTGCATGCTCAGGCGAGCTGGTTGCATGCTCAGCGAGGCGGGTTGCATGCTCAGCTGGGCGTGTTGCATGCTCAGCTGGCAGGTTGCATGCTGAGACCCACCGGTTGCATGCGCAGGCCGGCTGGTTGCATGCGCAGGCCGGCTGGTTGCATGCTCAGCAAGGCATGCTGCATGCTCAGGCGAGCCGGTCGCATGCTCAGCCGGACTGGTTGCATGCTGTGAGGCGCTGGTTGCATGCTGGAATCCACTGGTTGCATGCTGAACCAGGCGTGTTGCATGCTGGTCGGGGCGTGTTGCATGCGGGGACAGGCCCGTTGCATGCTCAGCCGGTCGAGTTGCATGCCGGCGTGGGCTGTTAGGTCCTCCCGCCAGCTGCTGGGTCATGTTCAGCTCCTCCTCGGGCGGACTAGGGCAGGATGCAGCACGTTGGTTGCATGCTGGCGGTATGCTGCCCGATCCGCCTGCCAGTTGCTGGGTCATACTCAGCTCCTCCTCGAGGTGCTCAGGTTCGCCCGCCGGGTGCTGGGTCGTGCTCAGACCCTCCCAAGCAGCAAGACGCGCAGCCTCCCAAGCCGCAAGACGTGCAGCTTCATTCTTCCTCCAGGCTTTCATCCGCTGGTCCAAGGTCGTACGCTTCCTCCCACTCCTCGAAGGCTTCGAACGACGGGTAGGCGTATCCTCCCCCGAGGACTGCTCACGGTGTTGCTGCAACCGGTACTGGCTGCAATGAATCTCCATCTCGGACTCGTCCGTGCTGTGTGTTAGGTCCGAGGGGCTCGATCCCAGAGTTGCCGCAAGAACTGTTTCGTCTGGTTTGAGAGGAGCAGGATCGGGAGGTGGGTGTGCTCGTCGAACACGTCCGAACACAGCATGCACAATCGCCTTGCCGCACTGTCTGACCCGCTGGACTGCCGTGGTCCATGTGGATCTCCTTCGCTGCCTCCTGGCGCCATCTCCTCGACGTACAGCTTCTGGGCCTTGGCCAACTTGGCAGTCTTGACCATCCATAGCAAGGTGGAGACGCTGAGCTGGTTGCGTCCTTGCGCCTCACGCCGAAAGCTGGGAGTAGTGAGCGCCGCAATCACCGTCATGTGCTCCAGAAGCGCATTCACCGCCACAGAGAACTCCTCAAGGTCATCCATGGCCCGGCCCTTCGTGTAGTGATCGCCGGGGAACTCCGGGAGGTCCTCCACCACAGGGCAGAAGTCCTCTCCGGAGGTCTTTCGGCCAGTTTTCGAGGAAACATTTGTTTTTTCTTGTTTTGACATCTTTTTGCATAGTTAAGGGTCAAAATTCTTTCGGCCAATCATCGGCCAAACCCTCTTTTTGGGAGACTCTCTCGGCCAGGGGCCGGTCAATCGCGACAGGACTTCTCCCATGCTCCACCAACTTGTAGATGCCCCTCAAGAGCGAGCTCTCGTTCTTGATCGCGGTCTGGTAAGAGCGGTCGTCGGGGGTGAACATGGCCGTCGGGTCTTCCGGAGCTCGTGCAACCCCGGCCGGTGGTCCCGCCACTGCCGTGTGAGCCACCGTCGGGGTGAAGGTCGCGGCATCGGCTGAGAGTCGATGTGAAGGAGCTGGGAAGGTGGAGGGGTCTGGCTGCATCGTAGGAGGCGGCCCAAACGATGCAGCCAGGTACCATGGAGCAGCACATACCTCCACCCAGGCTTGTAGCCCATCCAGCTCGTAGGTCTCCGCCTCCGACTCCGTGAAGCGTCCACCACCGGTCGTCTCGGGCATTGGTACCATTGTGACGGAATTCTGGGACGCCTCGTGCCTCGAATAGACTCCTCTGCCACCGAGCGGTCCACCAAGAGGGCGTAGGTGGAGGTCTCGGTGGTGTGCAGCGGACGTATCTCGGGGAAAGAGGTACCGCCGGCCCCGCTCAGAATGTATCGAGTAGGACTCAGCCCAAGATTGTCACAGATCTTCAGGGCTGCCGACAGACCATAGCGCGAGGAGGTGATCTCGGGTAACGTCGCTGTAGTGGCCAATTCACCCGGGGGCACCCACAAGGAATCCCCTTGGGGAGTGACCACTAACAGCCGTGTAGTTGACGTCGACGGTCCCGCCCCCCCAGCCGGGTCACCATCAGGGTCATCTCCAGGGTCGTCACCAGGGTCGTCCTCCGTGTCCTTATAGTCGCTACTCCGGCTTTGCGATTCTTCATCGGCGGCGAGCGACTTCCCATCCTTCCAGTCCAAGGCTAGCTGTCCCCCGCTGGTTGCATGCTGGGAGGCGCCGGTTGCATGCTGGAACCCACTGGTTGCATGCGGAGCCAGGCGTGTTGCATGCGGGTCGAGGCGTGTTGCATGCTGAGACAGGCCCGTTGCATGCTCAGCCGGTCGAGTCGCATGCTGGGCGAGGCGTGTTGCATGCTCAGCCGGGCGGGTTGCATGATGTGTTGCATGCGAAGCTGAGCTGGTTGCATGCGAAGCCGGGCTTGTTGCATGCGAAGCCGGGCTTGCTGCATGCTCAGCCGGCCGTGTTGCATGCTGTGTTGCATGCTCAGCCGCTCCCGCTGCATGCTGCGGCTGGCCCCCACCAGACCCGGACACCACAGGGGTGTCCAGGCTTGCCCGGCGTCTTCTTGCCAGACGACGTTCCTCGGCCACCTCGTCCTCCGCTGTAGCAGCCTCCAGCTGAGCCATCCGATCGCGCAGGCTCCCCGCCTCGGTCTCCGCAAGGTACCGAGCGGTCTCAGCGCGCACCACCCCTACCAAATAGGGACGGGTCCATGTGATTCACAAATCACATGGACCCCGCATGGACCTCACGTGGACCCCCGTGGACTTGGAATGGACCTCGCATGCCCCAAATGGTCAGACATTTCTCCCTAGGGGTCCATATGGGGTCCACTGAAGGTCCATGTGGGGTCCATACGGTTTTCAGTCACATGGACCTCACATGGACCCTCCCTACGGGTCCATGTGGGGTCCATGTGATACCTCTTAGTGTGTACGTAGCATGTGGACCCCACATGGACCGGTGACGGCCACATGGGTCCGATGGTCAGACATTCCTACGGGTCCATGCGACGCATGGACCCAACATGGACCCCGCATGGACCAGTAGGTACAATCACATGGACTTCACGGGGACCACTCAGTTATCATCACATGGACCCCACATGGACCGGTGAGGGCCACATGGGTCCGATGGTCAGACATTCCTACGGGTCCATGCGACGCATGGACCTCGCATGGACCCGTAGGGAATGCATCACATGGACCCAGCATGGACCCCGCCCGTTTGGGCGCTCGCTCGATGGGTCCATATGATTACTCAGCAGGTCCATGTGATTATTAAGCGGGTCCATATGATTGTCTTGCGGGTCCATGTGATTATTTAGCGGGTCCATGTGGGCATTAAGCGGGTCCGCGTGATTCTTCAGCGGGTCCATGTGGGCATTAAGCAGGTCCGTGTGATTATTTAGCGGGTGCGTGTGATTATTAAGCGGGTCCAAGTGAGTACTCCGTTGGTCCATGTGATTATCAAGCGGGTCCATATGATTGTCTTGTGGGTCCATTTGATTATTTAGCGGGTCCATGTGGGTATTAAGCGGGTCCGCGTGATTCTTTAGCGGGTCCACATTATTATTCGATGGGTCCATGTGACTATTCCACGGGTCCATTAGATAATCAAGCAGGTCCACGCACGTGATTATTTAGCAGGTCTATGTACTCTCTTGTGAGTCCGAAAATGCTGCCGTTCGTGCTATCGCTGGGCATGAGATTCTCGCATGGCGGAGGAAGGCAAAGCATTGTTACAAAGATTGTGCATGCTAACAAAGCAAGCAAGGGCAGATCATCTTTCAACAAACGATAACGACGGAACTGTTAAACATACATGAACGTATTACATTCACGTATTATTTTCAGCCTATCCACCCTATCGTTATAAAAATCACTACAAACCAGGTTGGCACGAAACCTTAACATCGACGAAAGCATACATAAAATACTTGATGAACACATAATACTTAAAGGTTAAATATAACTAGTTACTCGCACAAAACTCCTAACATCCTACAAACTATTTTCCTATACCGTGAACGCGGAGATGCAACCGGCCGGTAAGCAGACCTGCAGTCGGACAACGAGACACGGAAATTAGTAAACGCATAATAAGAAAGAGACCGAATGCAACACAACCGCGAATAATAAAGAAATGGAAACCAAACAGCGAACAAGACAACCGACGATTTGAGTGTCGCGCACCAAACATCCGACTGTGCTGATGTTCGTGAGGGAGCTCAACTGGATACATCGTTCAACAGATTTCTGCGGGCACAAGGACAATCCGGTCAGAATATTTCCAATAAAACAAAATACGTATCGTCCGGTGGGGTGGGTTGGAATCAAACCAACGAACTTGCTCCAGTCCGAAGAACTGGGGAGACGCATGTCTCTTCCACCCCCAATGGCACAAACAAGTAGAGAAAGATTGCGCAAAAAATACGCGTCAGCAAACCATAATAAAAATTCAACAAGAAGGTCTACGTATGCATGAATATCACAGTATACAGAAAGCACACAGAGCAAGACTGCACGAGGGCTCTCTGAGACCGCCGACAAAACTGAGTGGAGGACTTTTGAGCTCCATCCTCCAAATGCTGAAAAGTCAATACAGTACTACAGTACCGAGGTTGACGTTGAGCTTGACACACGCCTATCGCCTTCACCGTGTCCCTGCGCTGTCGATGTCGATGTCGATGTCGATGTCGTGTGATGACGATGACGATGACGATGACGATGAAAGGCTACTGTGTCACGTTTACCCCCCCCGACCCCCGCCCCTCTTTCGCCAACTGATTTCCGTTCTTCGATTTTTTCCCTTTAGTTCGATTTGAAAAAATCGCACGCACAAAAATGCCGATATCTCACGGGAAAAAAACATTTTTGCTTTTTTGTTTGGCAGGATATATTGCAATCAACCTGCCCCTTTTAGTGCCCAAATTTTGTTTTTTTCGATTTTTGGGTCGATTTTCGCTATCTCTCAACGAGGAATTCTTTACACCGCTGCTTGCCTCGCCGACGTTCTTTAGATAGGTCCACGTGAGGTCCATGTGACTCGAATCCCCAAAAATGTGAAACTGTGCGTCGGCCCCATAGGCTTCATCACCGGTCCATGCCGTCGGTCCATGTGTGGTCCGACGCAAGTCCATGCGAGGTCCATGCATGGTCAGACATTTTTGCACCACATGGACCCTGACCCACGCCTAGACCCGGCGTTTTTTTTTGTAAAATCTCGGGGACCCGCTGGTCCTCATGGGGGCAGCGTGAGAGCGAGCCTTTAACA
>LGRX02035056.1:0-23655 GCA_001247695.2 Cymbomonas tetramitiformis | reverse complement strand
TTCCCTTCCAAGCAGAACCCTGTGGGCAAAATCGCATGCAGAGTCCGCTTCCAGAAGGTCTCACGTGGGAAAGCCAAGCTCCTGAACCCAGCCCTACCCTCGGCTGTCTTGGGGAAGTGCCCCGCGATGTGCTCGATGGGATAGATCCTAAACTGCTGCCAGCCCACCCTAGCCATCTCTCTATGAAGAGGGTCACTCCCCTCCCCAGTTCGGAAGACGCGCTTAGCAGCGCAGACGTGCTCCCTAAACCTCTGAAAGGCCGTGTTACTAGTCATCCCTACATATAGCCTGTGACTATCCCGGATGTTATATGACATATATAACCTGGGTAGTCTTGGCTGGGCTCAATATATCTGCTGAGGGCCCGTGCGCTGCGTGCAACCTGCGTAACCTCCGAAGTGTAGCACACTTCTGCATGGTATAGTGCCACGCCGTCATCCGAGCCTGCCACAGACCATCCCTCCAGCAAAAGCTAGGAGGAAATTGTTTCTGGAGGGAACGTCTCCGATCCGCAGAAACAGGTTTCGAAAAACGAGAAAAGAACTGTCTAAAGCCATCAGCAAGCGGGGACCTCCGTGCCCTACGGGCAGGTGGGGCCTCCACCAAGGGCGCCTCTACCTCCCCTGGCGTGTCCTCTAGCATATTGCCAGACATCCCCAAGACAAAAGAGTGCGCAAAGGGTGTCCACCCCACGTCTTCGGGGCCTCGGGTCACAATGGTTACCCCCTCCCGGGGGCGAGTTGGCTGACCTACCAACCCTGCCGTAGCCGCCTTTTAATTTTTACCCCACAATTTTGGCCGTCCCACACACACACACACACACACACATACACACGTGTGGCGACTCAAATCACTGTTTCCAAACATCGGAATGGTACACGTGTGTATTCGATATTGGGGCCGAGAAATATGAGAAGCGGAATACGCTCTTTTATGAGCGAAAACCGGGAAGTCGATCGAAGGAACACTAAAGACCGTGGCGCACACTATTCCCAGGAGAAGGCAAACAAAAGGCGCGAGTATCGCACGTTTTTTTCGGCAAACAAGTATTGCGAAAGGTGCTGAGTGATCCCCGTCCGAAACCTCCCAGCGGGTCTGCCAAGCGCACTGTCAGTCAATCCCGAGGGCAGTAGGACAGGATGCTCCAGGTTGCCCCGTGTCGTACCGACGGGTAGCCATGCGGCCTCCTACCCCTTGTTCTCGTTCGAACACCGTGCAATGTATGCCTTCATTCGCGAGGAAGTTGGCACACGACAGGCCGGAGGCTGCATACCAAACGCCCAGCGTGACTCCCCGACCTTCGGCTGTCAGGCACTGTGATAGAGAGGCCACTGGAAGTTTCCTCAGGAAGGCTGGTGCGGTAGGTATGCAATGAAGCGCTGAAGACCTTGCCTCGAAGTCCAACGCAAACGTTACTGCCCGAGCCACAAAGGTACGAGGTCCACATGCTGCAGCCTTCTCTCGAAGATATGTGACGACCGAGAAGGCGTATTTTGGGGTGCCGGCAGGCTGTGGCTGAAGCAATAAAGGAGAAAGCTTGGGATTCTTTCCGTGTTGGTAAGGAGCCATGCCATGTTAAAACAAGCAACATCGAACGCTGCCCGCCAGTTCGATAGTTTCTAAAGGGCGTCTAAATGGCTTCTTTCGTCCGTTGAGTTCGGAGAAAAATAAAACTTCGTCAGCTCAGGGTGTGGGCGCAGGCACGCGGACTGCGCGGGATGAAAGCTAGCTACGGGGCGAGCGTGCAACTTCACGGCAGTGGGCTCAGTCGGAATATCAGGGTAAATGAAAGGTGACCAAGGGGAAGGTGTTATCAAAATGTGGAGGCTTCCTTACAAATTCACAAGGGAATCCCTCGGAAAAATGGCGCCCTCCCCCCATAGGAAACATGAATTATACGCAATTCTACCCGCAGGAAAACATCGGTGCACACACCTCCTGCTCCGATTACTGCGACTCGGGCGCTCGCAAAACGGATTCGGTCTTGCAGGAAGTTGAAGTACGCCTTGAAGTCCTCGTAAGATAGCGTTGTTACGCCACCGTTTTGAAGCTCATTCACGATAGATTCTATGTATGATTCAAGCACGTCTCCTGAATCTGACACCTTGATGCAGTCTTTAAATTCTCGAACAAGGCGTGGAAAATCCGAAACTTTGATGGACCGAGCACACCCATTATCCACAGCGAAGGAGATTTCTGAGAAAGCATCGAAGGCACGTTCTTCGAAAAGAAGGTGTCGCTCGAGAAGCGATACCGCAGCACTTTCCCCCATATAAATGAAGCGTTAAAAAAGGGGCGCTGTCTTATATTGTGGCCACAACTACTGTGATTCTGGACTAGAGGAGAGCGAAGCCCACGTGACCCTGAATTCAGCTGTGCGCGAAGAGGAAACAATTTCGATGACGTCAAACGACTTCTAAATGAAAGTGTGCGTAAGAAATATGCATGCTCGCCTTGTGGTGAAGTAACCAAAAACTTAAATGTGTACGCGTTGAAGGGATCGCCCAGCAATTCTAACAAAAATTAGATCCTAAAGGGCTGTTTTTTTATACCGTGAACAGTCCACATCGACGGGTTTATAATAAGGGAAGGGTTATACGCGCTGGAATTCACACGTCGTTTCCGTCTCAATCCCGGAAAAATTCTGAACCAGCGTGACGGTCATATCGTCTCGCATCGTCTCGCGTGTCATCGTGAATTTAATTTCCAGGATTATTAAATCATCATCAATTTATCTTCCATCGATATCGCGGATACGATTGCCGTTGGCGTTGACTAGCTCAAGGATAAAGAGCTGCGCACCAACATTTACTGCTCATAATTTTCTCAACGGTCCTTCGCTTCGCCTCATGGGCGGAACGATGTCGTGGCTGCTGTGTTGTGCGCAGGGATTTCGGAAGTGTTTGGCTGCTTCTATTTTTCAGTTTACTTATGCATATGTGCCAACTCACGATACTCATTTTGTGCAGCTTGTGTCGCAGGTTTTCCGATGGCGAGGAGGGGCGCGCTTTCTTGTGGTGTGGAAGTCTAGGGCAACCTAGCTTGGGATCACACCCAACCACATCGGACCCACCTTGTTCTCACGTTTTATTCAACTCACTTTGAATATGCATACAAAGTTTGAGGAGGATCGAGGTGTGATAAGTTAGAGACTGAAATATCTTTTTGGGTTTATGGCGTCATCGCGACCTCTTGGGGTGTGGAAGTCAAGGTTGAGCATGCCAACCTTGCTTGGGTTCGAACCCAACCACATCGAAGTCCTCTGTGTTAGCGCACGAAACTTTGCACTAAATTTGCTGAGAGTAATGTTAGTTCACCATCTTGCGCGCAAGGATTGTCGTCGAGTATGCACGAGAAGGTCACTTCATGACAAAGAGCTTTTTGGGTTTGGGTTTTCATGTACCCAAACCAACAAGTGCCAAACAGTCAAGGTCTTCCCGTGCTTCCTAGCAAACGAAACTACGCTGATATTTTGCCGAGATATATATCTTCAAGTTCCCTAAAACACAAGGACTGAGATACATTGTTTGCGAAACAAACAGTTTATTTCCTTGGCAGATTTATTGGGTTTGGGCTCGAATGTACCCAAACCCAATATATTCCAAACAGCCAAGGGCTTCCCGTGCGTTCTAGCGCACGAGACTTTCCACAAATATTGTCGAGATGTATACATTTAAGTTCCCTGAAGCTCAAGGACTGGCATACACTGTGCCCGAAACGAACAGTTTATTTCTTTGGCAGATTTATTGGGCTTGGGCTCGAATGTACCCAAACCCAATACATGCCAAACAGCCAAGGGCTTCCCGTGCGTTCTAGCGCACGAGACTTTCCACAAATATTCTCGAGATATATCTCTTTAAGTTTCCTGAAGCTCAAGGACTGAGATACATTGCTCGCGAAATGAACAGTTTATTTCTTTGGCAGATTTATTGGGTTTGGGCTCGAATGGACCCAAACCCAATACATGCCAAACAGCCAAGGGCTTCCCGTGCGTTCTAGCGCACGAGACTTTCCACAAATATTGCTAAGATATACATATTTTAGTTCCCTGAAGCACAAGGACTCAGACTTCGATGTGGTTGGGTTCGAACCCAATCAAGGTTGGCATGCTCAACCTTGACTTCCACATCCCATGAGGTCGCGATGGCGCCACAAACCCAAAAAGATAAATCAGTCTAAAACTTATCATACCTCGACGCTCCTCGAAGTTTGTATGCGTATGCAAGGTGAATAGATTAAAATATGAAAACAAAGTAAGTCCGATGTGGTTGGGTATCATCCCAAGCTAGGTTGCCCTAGACTTCCACATCTCAAAAAGGTGCGTCCCTCCTCGCCATCGGAAAACCTGCGACACAAGCTGCACACACCGAATACCGTGAGTTCGCATATATGCAATAAACGAATTGAAAAATAAAAACAGCCAAACACTGCCGCAATCCCTGCACATAACACAGCAGTCACAGTGAACACCGTTCCGGCCATGAGGCGAAGGAACGTTGAGAAAATTATGAGCAGTAAATGTCGCAGCGAGCGCTTTATGGTTGAGCTAGTCAACGCCAGCGCCAACGGTAATCGTATCCGCGATATCGATGGAAGATAAATTGATTATCTGTTTTAATAATCCTGGAAATTAAATTCACGATGACACGCGAGACGATGCAAGACGATATGACCGTCACGCTGGTTCAGAATTTTTTCGGGATTGAGACGGAAACGACGTGTGAATTCCAGCGCGTATAACCCTTCCCTTATAATAATACCCTCGATGGCCTAGGGTATTATTATAACAGATGTATATATACCTTTAATAATAAAGTGTTATTGGGGAAAAATCTTTAGATTGTCCCCCTCTTTGAAAAATCCGGTTTTTTATGTCACGCTTTTGTGTATTGGGGAAAAATCTTTAGATTGTCCCCCTCTTTGAAAAAGTCCGTTTTATGACGTCACAAATTTGCGTATTGGGGAAAAATCTTTAGTCCGATGTGGTTGGGTTTGAGCCCAAGCAAGGTTGGCATACACCAACCTCGACTTCCACACCTCAAGAGGTCGCAAATTAGCTACAAACCCATAAAAATAAAACAGCCGATGCCTTATACCAAGCCGTTGCTCCTCAAACTTTGCTTACATATTCAAGGTGACCAAATGAACAAGTGACCACGAGTCCGATGTGGTTGGGTTTCATCCCAAGCTAAGTTGACAAATGCCAACTTAGAATCCCACATCACGAGGTGCGTGCCTATTGGCGAAAAGGGAAAGTTGCTTTACAAAATATGCGCTGCTAATCCCACCTGCACACCCCGTCAAATGATGAAACAGCAAGACGCAAAACAAATATCACAAGCAAAACACGTGAACAATTCAAGAAAGTATCATAGCAGCCTCACAGACTGCTCGCCCTGTTAGGCGAAGGATTGTTTCGGACGGTTGTGGGCGCCAACCTTCTGCTGAAATCTGTATAGGCAGCCCTGACCGGGAGTCCCGGTGCAGGCCCCTATGACAGATTCCTAGGTAGCCAACACTGGACCGTGACTGATCCGTAAGCCTGTGCTGTGACACACCGAGTGTCACAGGTAGCTAGACTCGAGACCGTTCCGACTCCGTGACCGTTCCGGGTATATCTAGCTTAGGGTTTATTTCTTATGAGAGTTTATCTATATTGGTTCACTGACTGTCTGATATCTTGAACCGGGATATTCCAGTAGGTCGTGGACCCATTCCACGCTATATTCCACAGCTAGTTTGGCCATGATTGGCTAAAGCAGCCGCTTGGAGAGGTGGTGCGCGACGGCGCGTTTGGGGACTCACGGGAATTTTGAGATGAGCTGTTTGCGGTGAGCGTCTTTGAGCCGCAGCTATGGGGGTTCGACCTGGACCGGGCCTAGTCGACGCAATGTTCATTTACGGTATTACGCTTGCCCTGATCCCGCTTGCTGCCGATTTTTGGGCTGGTGGCTCGAGCACCTTCGACCTCGACGACGTCTTCCAGTGCCCCTCGCTCGCATGGCTCTACCGCTCCTTCCGTGACTGTGACGTCGCATCTTCCCAACATTACCCGAACGCGCCCCGGCGTACCGCCTCCCATCAGGCTTTCAGAATTATGGGTGTATCCACTAGAGCAAAACGGTCCCTCACGAGGGACTCCGACATCGACGCCTCGCTGAGGCTCACTGACGCGGTTCGCAACACACCGACGGCCAAATCACCGGCTATTACGAACCCCGACCCTACTTCCAACACCGACGCCGACGTTGCGACGAGGAAGTATCTACAGGAGCAGTCCAAGCTTGTGGACGAGGTCTACAAGGGGCGGCTCCATCGGACATGGGCCAAGGGTATCCGCGAGGATATCCTTGGCGACAAGAAGCATTATTTCAGCGGCACTTCTGACGCGGGTCTCCTCTCCGAGGTGGTGGTTCAGCTACGTACGGAGTTTGAGTCCGCTGGGCTGGACCTCGTCTCGTTCGACCTTGACGACCCCCAGGCTCTGGTGGTGGGAAAGGTGAACGCCTTGCTGTACGACGTGCTTGGGCTTATCATCGAGAAGCACAGCAACGCCCACGTCTGGCTTACGGGTACGGACGCGTCTGCCGACCGAGATGGACGGCGTGCGCTGGTGGACATCGTGAAGCGCAGCGTACCAGTGGCGTTGCGGGAGTCCTTCCAGCAGGAGCATGCCGCGCTTACTTATCCCGCAAACGTTGACCCGCAGCCGATTTTGGCTCGGGAACAACGTTTGGTGCGGGATAACAAGGCCGCCGACTGGACCCCCACCGAGGCCACCAGGAAGCTCAGCCTCTACAGCCGGCTTGACCCGGTGTTCTACGCCGCGGTCAAGGTGCGTTACCCCATGGTGGCCGATCTCGCGGCGGTTTCCCTCGGTGCTCTGCGCTCTCTGGTTGTGGAGATTTATCAGGCGTGGGCGCAGACGGACGTTGGGAAGGCCGTCGTGGCCAAGCCCGCAGGTGGTGGCGCGTCGGCTCTGCTCACCAGCAGCGAGCACCAGGTACTACTGGACAAGATCAAGGAGTTGACCGAGCTGGTGCGGCGGCAGTGCGGGGCGGCTCCGCCGGTGGTGCAGCAGCAGCGGGATCCGCCGCAGCGGCAGCACGGGCAGCGCCGGCAGCAGCAGCGCGGGCAGTCACCGCGGGGCTTCCGCATGGGGGTCCAATCCCCACCGGCGGTGGGCTACGATCGTGACGAGCAGCGGGCTAAGCCGCTGTGTACCCGCTGCAAGAAGACTGGTAAGGACCTCTATCATTTCTACCGCGACTGCCCGCTTGGCGGTCGCCAACATTCCCCCACCTCGGCCGCGGCTTTCTGTATCCCCATCGACGACGAGGATGCGGAGGGCGTGCATGCCCTCGCCATGTGTGCTGTCTTTCAGGAGGCGGCGGATGATGGAGCTGAGGCCTTTGCCCGCGCGGCGACGGTGTACGGTCCGCCAGCGGTGCTGTGCGGGGGCGTTGTGGGAGGCATCGACGTGTCGGCCTACGGCTTCTCCGTTGACGCGGTGACACCGGTGGCGGAGGCGTCCGGTGACGACATTCTACAGCGGCTGGACGACCTCGCGGCGGAGGTCAACGCGGCGGTAGAGCCTAAGGTACATTACACTCACGCCTCTTTCCCGCCGCCTGCGGGCATTGCGACGCAGGCTTCGGCTCTGGTGTGTGACGCTGCGAGCGCAGGTATCACACCGGAGGAGCAGGTTCCGGCAGGTGGTGCGGCGGCATCGGCATCCGCCGTGCCGGCCCCTGCTATGCCTGTCTTGGAGAATGAGCAAGAGCTCCTGGAGCTCTACGGCTACGGCCCGCCCGTGTCCCTTCAATCGACGCGGGTGACCACCACGGAGAAGTCCGGCGGTGAATTCGCGGGGGTTGTGGGAACTGCCAACCACTCCGCGGTTGCGCCGGTTGACTTGACCGGCTACGACACCGACGACTACGAGGATTTTGCAGACGGCAGCTTCGCCGTCAAGCCGCGGGCTCCGGCCATCTCGGCTAATCATGCGTCAGAGCCTGCAGCCCACGTGACTGAGTCTGGTGGTGCTTCCCGCACCTACGGGTGTGGCAAGCCGCCATGGGGCTTCCCCGCACACGCGGGCCCGTGGGGTTTTCCTTACTTTGTCTCTCTCTTTCTTTTGATCTCGATCATGGGAGTGGGAGCTGCCGCCTACACGGCGGCCAATGACATCGACTCTGTACAGGTATCGGGTCGGGCTGCACCGCAGCCTGTGCTGTGCAGGGGAGACTTATGCATCTACCCCGGTATATCCGAGCTGGACCCCGTCACTCTGGATGCAGTACTGCACTCCCTGGGTGCTGCGACGGTGGTTCACCGGCCGCCTGACCCACTGGAGAGCAGTGCTGCAAGCTACTACCGTGGACATTGTGGTGACGGTGCTCCTCTGGACTTTGACCCCGAGTAGCTTTACTTCTGGCTCTGGCAGTGCACCACTTTCTGGTGGTGTACTGAGATGTGCTTTGACCTCAACATGGTCTTCAATTTGGTTTATGCTTTACTTTGACATCTACAATCTTCGATCTGGTTTGCTGCCACAGTGCTTTTCAGTAGTTTAGCAGGACCTGAGTACCTGTATATTTCTGCACTTGTGCCGGCTAGAGGGTTTCAATTTGTGTATCAGAATGGCACAGTTGAATTAGCAGTTAGGTTTGTCACCCTAGCTCCTACCCTAACTTATATTGACTTTTCTGACTTACCTGTCAGTCACCACCCACAGTGCTGGGGTGGTGTGCTGAAATCTGTATAGGCAGCCCTGACCGGGAGTCCCGGTGCAGGCCCCTATGACAGATTCCTAGGTAGCCAACACTGGACCGTGACTGATCCGTAAGCCTGTGCTGTGACACACCGAGTGTCACAGGTAGCTAGACTCGAGACCGTTCCGACTCCGTGACCGTTCCGGGTATATCTAGCTTAGGGTTTATTTCTTATGAGGGTTTATCTATATTGGTTCACTGACTGTCTGATATCTTGAACCGGGATATTCCAGTACCTTCTTTCTTAGTGTGGTCAAGCTCAAGTCAACGGACCGCGAACGATACTGTAGAGTTAAGAGTACGAAAATAGTGTCACAGCAAATCGCGTGATCAATGGGCTTGGCATGAAATCAGAAATGAAGATATGAATTAAAAAACCGGTTCGCCGGCTGTGTCTCATCGAACCTGTGATTCCGTCACATGACAGTCGCGATGACTCTGTCATGTTCTGTGAACCTCCAGCGCGCCTACCTTTACCCCTTTGAAAAAGTCCGTTTTATGACGTGACGCTTTTGTGTATAAATTTTTAGAGGTTTGGTTTCGCAGAAACCAGCTATTACAGAACGAACATTGCTTTGCGTGACGCTCTTTTGCGTCACGTATTAGTGTAGTAGTTTATAGCCTAGCTTTGCGTCACGTATTAGTGTAGTAGTTTATAGCCTAGCTTTGGGAGACGTATAGTGTAGTAGTTTATAGCCTAGCTTTGCGTGACGATTTTTGGGAGGTTACTTTCAATTTGCGTCGTTGAGATGAAAGCTGCTAACAAAATGTCCATCGTGGATATGTTTTGTTACGTATAAGTTTTTAGAGACTCGCGCTCACGCTCTTTTTATTTAGAGACTTCATTTCGGCGTTCAGTATTATATATTTTCACGGTATCACGTTAGCGTTCAGCGTTCAGTATAATATTTTAAATATTAATAATTAATATTGTTTATAATAGATGAAGAGCATAAATATATGGATGTGGTCGACATTGATATAAAAACGTATGACATGACATGACATAAAACGCAGTCCGAAAACCGTTGAGCTGAGAGCTTCGACAATGAAAGCTGATGACACTGTCATGAACGTCAGTTGTATGGGCTGGCCGTGTCCGATGGAAATCAAGTTGCTTGCCACATTTTTTTGGAGGGGGCGAAGCCCTGGCGCGAGTAACAAAATGTCCATCGTGGATATGTTTTGTTGCGTATAAATTTTTAGAGACTCGCGCTCACGCTCTTTTTATTTAGAGACTTCATTTCGGCGTTCAGTATTATATATTTTCACGGTATCACGTTAGCGTTCAGCGTTCAGTATAATATTTTAAATATTAATAATTAATATTGTTTATAATAGATGAAGAGCATAAATATATGGATGTGGTCGACATTGATATAAAAACGTATGACATGACATGACTGAAACGCAGTCCGAAAACCGTTGAGCTGAGAGCTTCGACAATGAAAGTTGATGACATTGTCATGAACGTCAGTTGTATGGGCTGGCCGAGTCCGATGGAAATCAAGTTGCTTCCACATTTTTTTTTGGGGGGGGGGGGCGAAGCCCCCCCCACTGTGGTGGCCGTGACCCGTAGGGGAATCGACAACTTCCTATCTATTAATTTTTATTCTTTGAAATTGGAACAACTGGGCTGTTTGAGCCTCGTAGGTGATTTGGCCTTTTAATTTTGAGGGCGAGATTGGGCTTCCGCGCCCCCCCGTCGTGGCTCATCCCGTCGCCCACTGCGGGGTTGGCTGAGGCCGGCTCGAAGGGGGTTGAGCGACATCAAATTTCAAAATATTTGCTACTATGCTTCAAATAACACTATTGGTTGCAAATACCGAAATTTGATTTGTAGATATTTGGATACTGTGATGTTCAATCTTCTATTTTATTGGTCGATCTAAGTGTTGACACCTACATGTCAAAATGATATGAATGCCGCCATTTTGCGGTTATCGTTGACACAATGATATTGTCAGATTATGAATACAATTTCCAAAAAACATTCGCAAACATGCCAACTATTAAAGTTTGAAGAACTCCTATCTGGAAAATCTATACTATTACCAATCTTTCATGTTATTGGTTCTTCTCTAGTTGAACATTCAAATTTTAATGACACGTCAAACGAATAATGCAATTGCCGCCGCTCATGTACTTACACAATGACAATTGTCAACATTATGGACACAATTACCAAATCTATTTGATACTATAGATTGAACTTACTTCCCTGTAGCAACCTACAAATTGTTCAACGACTCTTTGCTTAAACCATTATTGACAATACAAACCACGACAACTCTATCCAGATAAACATGTCCGCACCTATCAAGTTCGAAAAAACATGGTTTGCAACCATTAAAGCCAGCTCCGAAAATGGAGAGGACTGTCAGATATATAGTCGGGTGTATATATCGGATAACGGAGAATAAACCCTGAGTTAAGGGGTTTCGATATCAGAACGGTAAAAGTCTCAGATTGATAAAAGAGATACACATAAATACTAACGGGTGTTTCCCGTCTACTGGTGACGGTCACCCAGCCTACTATAGGAAGTGACAGTGTGGTGGGTCGTCGATGCGGCTGCCGTGAGAGAGTAGAAATTCTGAGAAGTCGTGTGGTAGATGGCGGCCGATACGAAACGGTGTGGTGACCAACCAGGATTACGTAAACCAACCCAACGTTAAATCCCGTAGAAAAGATGTCCTCAAAGGCCTACAGCTAGCCGTAAATCAACCCACAAAACTTAGGCCATACCCGCGACTGCCGGCACTCCCACGCGCGGAGCGCCTCACTCCATCCCAAGCGTCCGGCTTTAGCCAATCATCCTCGCGGTGTCGCAGTGGCTAAATAAAACGTAAGTGGGGCCAAACCTGTCAGATATATAGTCGGGTGTATATATCGGATAACGGAGAATAAACCCTGAGTTAAGGGGTTTCGATATCAGAACGGTAAAAGTCTCAGATTGATAAAAGAGATACACATAAATACTAACGGGTGTTTCCCGTCTACTGGTGACGGTCACCCAGCCTACTATAGGAAGTGACAGGTGACAGTCTTTACTGTCGGTGTGTCACATCCAGCAAGGACCTCACCCAGGATCATTTGAGGGCGGTGATGGCATACCTTGAGAGTAAGGTCAAGGCTCTCTCAAGGAGAAGTACAAAGTGCCATCCATTTTCAGCAAATGCTATTCCTGAATTCTTAATAACTAAATTGACATGCAATTACCAACCATGCATTAAGCTCATATGCACTCATATTTCTTCTATTTGGCACAAATGAGTGTGTGTGCTAGGAATTGATATGTTCCCTTGGATAAGAGATTTATATGCTGCTTTGTATGCTGATTTGAGATTGATTTTTCCCCACCAGTACGTTCACGTACCCCCTATAAATTTTTAGAGGTTTGATTTCGCAGAAACCAGCTATTACAGAACGAACATTGCTTTGCGTCACGCTCTTTTGGGAGACGTATTAGTGTAGTAGTTTACAGCCTAGCTTTAAGACGCTTTTTGCGTGACGTATAGTGTAGTCTCAGCCTATAGCGTCGTTAAATAAAAACTGGCGTGACGCTTTTGTGTATTGGGGAAAAATCTTTAGATTGTCCCCCTCTTTGAAAAATCCGGTTTTTTATGTCACGCTTTTGTGTATAAATTTTTAAAGGTTCATTTCACCGAAAACCAGCTATTCCAAAACGAACACTGCTTTGTGTCACGCTTTTCGAGCGTGACGCTTTTCGAGCGTGACGCTTTTCGAGCGTATGCTTTTCGAGCGAGACGCGTTACACCCACTCAATTTAACCCCTGTTACGCACTTTAGCGTCGTAGATGAAAACTGCGAAACGATTCGTGTGTCGTGGATAAGTATGGGTCGCACGCGGCAGTATATAATTTGATATTTAGAATATTCAATACAAAGCCTCTTTATATTTAATTGGTCAATATAATTATAATATATATATTTTTAATTTTATTGGAATTGCACAGTGTCACGACTGTTGATTATAAATATAACTTAGCACTGTATAACTTAACACTGTTTTAATATGACTTATTTAATTTTAAAATAAGACAAAGACTTTATTGACGGTATAAATATTTGGATGTGGTCGACTGGACATTGACAAATAAGACGTTAGACGTATGACAAGACATGAGACGCAGTCTGTAAAGCGTAAAGCTTCGAGAATGAAAGTTGATGACAATGTCATGAACGTCAGTTGTACAGTATGGGCTGGCCGGCCCGTATGATGAAAATCAAAACACTTCTCACATTTTTTTTTGGGGGGGTGTGGGGGGGGACTCCCCTTCTAGGTAACCGTGACCCGTAGGAGAATCGACCATGAACGTCAGCTGTATGGGCTGGCCGAACTCCGATGGAAAGCAAGCTGCTTCTCACATTTTTTTGGGGGGGGGTGTGTGGGGGAAAACCTCCCCTCCCCCCCACAGGGGTGGCCGTGACCCGTAGGGGAATCGACGGCTTATTATTTATTAAATTTTATTCTTTGACGCTTTGACGCTTTGACGCTTTTACGCTTTTCGACTGTCACGCTTTTTGCGCTCACGCTCTTTTTAATTATGACAGTAACACGACATGACATGACACGACAGTAAAGCGGGAGTTTGTCACATCTTTGAAAAATCTGGTTTTTTATGTCAAACTTTTGTGTATAAATGTTTTGGGGGAAATCATAATCATTAGGTTGTCGCCCCTTTGCTGTCATTGGTAGACGCTGTCATCGTGTAGACGCTTCTTGATCGTTGTCATCATGCATGACGCTTTCGTTCGCTGTCATCATCCATCATGCATGACGCTTTTTGATAATCATCGTCAGCGTCATGCGTCGCTGTTTGATCTGTCACGCTTATTATAATAAATTTAAAATAAATAATTTATAATATAAAACCTGTTTAAATATTTGGATGTGGTCGCCAAGGACACATCAGACATGAGAATTGAGACTCAGTGACACGCAAATCTGCGAAAATGAAGGCTGATGACACTGTCATGAACGTCGAACCATATGAGCTGGGCCCATGGCCGCTTACATTACATTTTTATTTTTGGGGGGAGGAGAAGGGGTTCGCCCTCTCCCCACTGGACTGAAATGTGTTGGGGGGTGTTGGATGCTGAATGTTTGGTCGGGGGAGGAGGGCGCATGATTGGGGGGTCAATGCCATCGCATGCTTCGATCACAATTGGCCGGGTGGGGCTTGGGTGCACGAACCTATATCTTATAACCGCCGCGATCTAGTTAACCGCTTACTGCACGTCACCGTGTTTATTTGGTCACCCGGTTTATCATAGTCACGATCCATCATTTTCTTTCTTTGTTCTGACATACCTTGTATCAACCCCATACCAATAAGTCCCCCACTATTCCTTGTCACACCCCTAACGACCACCCCCTCCCCTCGCCCCGCCTTACAATGCAACCACACCACAACCCCTTCTGCCCTCTGTCCACATGTGGGCCTCTCAGTGTCTATTAACCATAGACCACTCACGATATCTAAGACAAATTTCACATCAAAATTTACAACCAATCAATTATCAAATATGATCGAATATTTAAACAATGAATCACAACTATCTTGAGATTTGAATAGTACAACACAATTTGATTTGATTTGTTTGTTCACCAATTGCTGGAGTTGACATTCAGTCCGAGCTCAGTCATCAGAGTTGTCATCACCGACCCGTCATGACCGCTGTCATCACCGACTCGACCTGACCGCTGTCATCACCGATACGGCTCGACACCTCTGACTACCTCACTGACCTGATTGTCATCTCCTCTGATCGAGTTCGGTTGTCACATGAGACAGAGCACACACTAGCTCATTTCGCATCACACTCAGCATACTAGAACTATATATATTATATCTTCTGTATGTTGAGAGAGATTCTGAGTGCGAAACCCTGAGCGTTGCAGTGCTTCCTGTTTGACCTGTCTGTTTACTGACTGGGTCTTCTCGCAGGTTTGGCCCCACCACCGGCCTAAGGCTAGGAGCCGATTATGGTCGGCTAAACGCTTAGGGAAGCGCCAAGGGGCGCGCCATCTAGGGATCATGAAGTAAAGTAGGCAAGTAGTGGTGAGTGAGTGGAATCGTACGTTCCGTTTCAGCGTTTAAATTAGTTAGGAAAATCCTGGGACGGCCTGATCAACCGTAGGGACCCTGACAATCTCGCGCGAGTACTTTTCAAAATCGCGGGACTGAACGACGAGCTCCTCCACGCCATCGCCACTGACTGCTAACTGTGTTGTTCTTGCATCACAGGCTTTCTTCTCCCTTCCCTTTTTGGCACCCTCTTGGTGCTCCTGTTGTGAAATTTGATTGCTTGCTTGCGTATTATCCTGTTAGGGATTGCTAGTGTTGCCTTTGCTTATAGTTCTTTCTTTTGATTATCGAGATGTCTTCTACTCCGTACGCCACACCGCCAGTTCTGCCGAGACGCTTGCTGACGCACCCCCCAGGGGCTAGAAAACGGCAGCTTAAATTCGGTGCTCTAAATGGCACACCGACGCCAGCGGATGCTCCGGACACGTCAGATTTGTCAGTGTGCAACAACCTCGCATGGGAGTTATTGCGCAAACCCGCGGAGTTTGATGCATTACTCAGCGTCATCAAAGGGAAATGCGTCGAGCCTGGAGAGTCTGCGAAGACTTGGAAATTCACTAGCAGCGAGAAGAATTCTCGTTTGCTTTTGGACATCCTGGTTGAGCAACTCGATTCCAGGCTCAGACTCGTTCACCCTAAGATGGCGTTGATGTTCGATTTGCAAAACCACGGTTTGGAGGTTCCGCAGAAGGCGAACCTCCTGCTGTTGGAATTGCTCCAGTCGCTTTGCGCAGGAGACGCCTTGCGTGTCCTGCGTAAGGCTGACAGACTCTTCCCAGGGGATGGGAAGATCGCGCTTGTTCATCTCGTGAGGCACGTTGTGCCCGATCACGAGGAGTTCAGCGCTGCGGACTTCCTATTCGCTGGTGACAGAGTTGACTTGAGGGCTGGCCAGGACCCAGCGGACTACATCGACGTGTTCCAGACTTCTCTGGACACCGTTGAGTCTGACTTGGGTCCTGGGTGCACCGTGACCATCTCCGAGAAGGCACGGATTGCATTGTTTCTCCGTAGGATCTGTCCCGTCTTTTATAAGGCGGTGCATGATGCCTACACAGAGGAGAAGCTCGACGCTGACTCCTCGCTTTCCTTGCTGACCTGCTTCCGTGAGACACGGGCAGTGCACAGGAACGCGGGGACGAAACTCAAGTCTCCACTAACAGCTGCTTTCTACAATGATGCAGGTTCGCATCACGGCGGAAGCCGTGGTGCACATGGCCGCAGGGGAGTCTCTGACCGCACCTCTTCCCGTCAGTACATTCCGCCTCGTCGCACTAACCCTTTTAAAGGAATTGGCTCTGGTTACCGTGCAGGAGTCTTTCCCCGTAAGGGTGGTAAGACGGGCGGTAAGGGCAAGCAGAAATCCGGCAAAGGCAAGGGCAAGGGCAAGTCCCGTGTCGTCTTTGATCGGCAGACCCAGCAGTTCCGAGGGGAATGCTGGACCTGTGGGTCAAAGGGGCACAGGGCTGCCGACTGCCCGAAGCTGATGTCGGCTCATGCTTTCCACCTAGACCCGAAGCTGCTTGCGGAGCATGCTCGGACGGAGATCCTAGCCGCCCAGTTTCAGACTGCCTACGAGGAGTCTGAACAGGCACTAGAGTCCTTTTGTCTGTTGCACGGCACCCCAGCAGTTGTCGGGTACCAGGAGGACTCGTGCTCTGACAGTGAGAGTGAGGAAAGTTCTCACTCCGCCAGTCAGGAGCACGGGGACTCCGATGAGTCTGACGACGATGGGGACTGGGACGGCCTCTCCGAGGCTCAACAACAGGAGTGGGACCGCCTACAACAACATGCGGAAACCAAATTCCAAAAGTTCTGTGCACAGTCCGAGAAGGTCTCGCTGTCACTCGGAAGAGTGCACTTCGGGATGTTCCGGACCGGCACAGAACAGAAGGCTTGTGACCCCTTTCCCACTCCCCCCTACTTGCTGCCTGACATCCCTGCTTCTGCACCTGTCCTCTGCACAGCATGATGCACCTCTCGAGGTGTCACAGCACTCACCACAGTCCACGGCTGCGGTGGTGCTCGCCTGTTGCAGAGAGTACCACTCCGGCCGGACACAGCAGACACCGCACGGGTCAGCTCTTGTGGATCATGCTCCGCAGGACCGAGCAGACTCGTCGGTGGTGTCTGCTGGACTGTTTGCAGCACAGTGTGAGTCACTGTCCTCGCCCGTCCACCACACGCACACCGTCCCTGCACTCACAGAGACTTGCTCTCTGTTTGCAGGAATGACGGTGGTGCAGGGTGACGGTGAGGACAGTGACATGTACACGGCACCGGCACCCACCGAGCACTCTTCCCCACACCACACTCACAGTGCATCTTTGTTGAGGGAGGGGTCACGGAGCAGTGCGGTGCCCCCGCCTGCTTCCCCCCTGTCTGCTCCAGGGAAATCCCTGGAGCAGGTTCACTGGGAGCGGGTGTGGGAGGAGGACTACAGGTCCCCTACCGTTTGCCACGGTAACCTTTTGCCATCAAAGAGTTCACTAGGAGCTAGGGGTGTAGCCCCTCTGGTGACGCCCCCGCCACCTGGCCCTCCTGACTTGTTGCTGTCTGATGCAGGCTCTGCCGTGTCAGTGTCCCCACCAGCCAGTGAGCACCGGGTGCACACTGGGGGCACTGACACGGCCCCAAACTTTACCTCAATCAATCTTGGAGGTCGCCCTACAGAAGGGAGTCTCTTCCCCTCTTTCCTTCAGCAGTGTCCTCCTGTCCCCGCTCCGGTCCATGAGTCGCTTGACCTGACTAGTGACACGCACATGTCTGACACACAGGCACCACCTCCACCGCCACGGCGTGTCGGTAGAGGTGGTGTCTCTATCTTCCGGTGTGCATTCATGTCCTTTGCCTTGTTCACTTGCTTCCTGGCAAGTGCTTCGGCGGAGGCCCTCTCAGCCGCAGCACCTGTTCAGGGAGTGTGGTACGGATTGACATTGTGTCAACCGGGGGGGGAGATGGGAGGTGGGAAAAGCAGTACTGCAGTCAGTCAGTACAGTCAATCAGTCCAGTCAGTCCAGTCAGTTTGGTCTGGGGATGGTGGTTTATCCGATGGTGGCTTACCTGATGGTGGCACTGGTATCACTCCTGATTGGTCTGCCACCCGGCAGTGTTCCTCTGGTGATGGTTCTGGGTATTCCTCTGGTGATGGTTCTGGGTATTCCTCTGGTGATGGTTCTGGGTATTCCTCTGGTTCCGACTGGTATTGGCAGTATGACTCTGGTCAGCACCGCCACTATGGTTCTCCTCGTGGCTCCGACGGTTCCCCACCAGACAGCTCAGCCCAGATCTGTCTCCTTCAGGCGCTTGAGAAGCGGCGCCAGAGGTACAGAGCAGTATCAGCTCTGCTCCTGACAGCCTTCCTTGGCATAGTCCTGACATGTCTCTACCAGAGTGTCTATGAGGAGTTCCTCGTCGAGGCTCACTTTGAGGCTGGTCACCACCTGTCACCGATCTCCGCTGTCTGCAGCCCTGTGACTCAGACCCGCTCTACGGCGCCATGCAGTATGTAGGCGACACAGCTCTGGAGATGTGTACCTGGTTTGGACTATTCTGTGCACCCCCTTCAGTCATCTTCTCCCAGGACCCCATGATACATCTGTACTCTATCACCGGTTCTGACACTGATGGCATTGTCTGTGACTCCGGTGCAACCGGCAATATCACCGGGTCCAGACACAGGATCACTGACCTTGATACCAGCAGGACCATATCCTTCAGTACAGTCATGACTGGACCCGCTTCACGGACTGATGGCACTGGCACACTGAGACTGATCGGCAGAGACATACTGACTGGTGACATTGATGAGTATAGCATTCCTGGCTGCCATTTCAAACACGGCGCCAAAACCCTCCTGTCAACCCGAGTTATGCTCCGGGAGGGTTTCTCATCACCTGACTTCATCAGTATGACATATACCCATCTTGACTCTGGCCGGATATACTCTATCATTGATGATGGCACAGACTATCTTTGGGCAGAGCCAGAGTCAGCAGATGTCAGCTTTCAGGCCTTTCAAGGCAATAAGAAGAGGCACAGATCAGGGGACCCATCCGACTGGATGTGGTCCAACAGTCAGTACAGTGCCTGGGCTACTACACATGGGTCTCCTACGGCTACGGCCAAGCTGGGGGAACCAGCCTTTGATGTCTCTATGTTCGGCGACTCTCTCCCAGTCGGAGAGGGCAATAATCACCCTGCTCTGCAGCACTATCACAGTCAGAACAGTATATTCTCCGTCCAGTTGACTGGTTATTACTTCTATGCTAATCCGCCATTCACTATATCTATTCTGGACCGCCTTTTCACTAAAGGCAATGTTGACTTTCCTCTGGACCCTCATAATACTGTATATTTCTGGATAGTTCCCTATATGCCATCCCACAGGATCTGGCATAAGACCTGTACTATGGAGGTATTACATATCTGGCCTACTGGTACTACGGGGTTATTCAGCTACCTTGAGCGACACACCTACACCTCCACACACCCTCTCACCCCAGCTGGTTCTGACGGTGGACCTGGTCGGGTCTTCATCGATGGCACACCCTTTCCCATCTGCATCCTCTACCGAGACCGCCACACCCCGATCAGGGTCAGTCCTCCTCTTGAGCTGCATGATGCTCTCGGGCATGCTTCGATGACCCGTATCCTCCGTCTCTATGACATGCCAGGGGTAGACTTGGGCAGACCACAGTGTTCCAGAGCAGCTCTTGCTTCACTTACCACCTGCTCTCAGTGGTGTGCAGTCTGTGCTACGACGGGCCTCAAACAAAAACCAGCCCCGAGCAGAGACCGCCTCCGTACCAGTCAGCAACAGCCAGCCCGGAAATGGGCCTCAGACATGACAGGCCCCATCTCACCCAGTGGCTACAATGGGCACAGATACCGTATCCACTTCATTGACATCTCCACCAGATACCTATTTGTGTTCACCGTTGCCTCTAAGGCAGACTACTATGTGTGTCTCCTGAGATTCATTGCCTATACCAGATCCCTCTCCTACGGCATTGATGAGCTATTCCTGTCCACCTCTACAGTCTCAGACACTGAGATGGTGCTGAGGACTGATTGTGCACCTGAGATGGCAGATGCCAAATGCCGGGCAGCTTACCAGCAGCATGGCATTATCCACCAGACCTCTTCTCCCACTGTCCATACGGACAATCCTTATGCGGAGAATGTCACTGGCATCCTGTCCCGTATGATCCGGTCAAGTCCACACCCGACGGTACACACTACAGACACCTGCTGGTGTATGTCGCACACTATAGGAAGACCGTCTCGGTCAATGAGCACTATCCGATCTGGACAGCTGTCAGAGCCCGAGAGAGCCGCAGACATCCATCATATGGCGCTATCATCATCTCCACCGACAGAGGCAGCAACACACCTTATGGTGTAATATTTGAGCCTACTCCAGAGTCTACCTATGGTTGGCATATGGACCTTCCTGCTACCCTCGTCAGCTTTCCGTCCACCCATGCCGCCGCCTTCCTTCCCTTCTCCGATGATCCCAGCAGAGATGTCCGCCCCGAGTACATTCCACAGCAGTACACCTCAGCTGACAGCTTCATCAGATCAGGACCCAGAGAGTTGGTGGTGCACATGTTCAATATTTCTGCACCCCAGCTCAAGCCAGTCCACGGTGTCAAGCAGGCACTTTCCACCCCAGAAGCAGTTCAGTGGCAGGAGGCTATGGATGCCGAAGTGGCTGGTCTGGCCGCCGACAATAAAATGGTCCCGGGACACCTTCCCTCGGGTACCAAAGGCCTGACCACTCTCTTTGTGTTCTCCAGACCCTTCAAACCAGACCCCTCAGCACCATCTGGCACACGGCAGATCTTCAAAACCAGACTGTGTGCCAATGGTAAGCAGACATACGGCTACCTTCCGTGGGAGACCACCTGTACCACACCTCAGCTTTATGCCTTCAGACTGGCCTTCATCTTCGGCAGCATCTTCAGTCTGAAGATGAGTCACTTCGATGTCTCCCAGGCCTTTATGAATGCTAAGCTGGATGTCCCGGTATGGGTATCATTTCCGGGTGGTTACACCTATCAGGGGTTCGGTGGTGCTTTACTGCACTATGCACTATATGGCCTTAAGGTGGCCGGTGCTTCCTGGCAGAGACTGGTTAAGATATTCATGCTCAGCTTTCTGTTCGGCGAGGTGACATTCAGGCAGTCCTCTCATGATGACTGCATATATTTCATCTACACTGATTTGGTTAAGGCCATGTGTGTAGTCTATGTGGATGACTTCATACTCGTCGCCAGTACAGAGCTTGAGGATGCCTTCTGGGCAGCATTCAGAGCCAGGTTTCTGGCTAAGCATCTCGGAGAGGTCACCTCGGTTCTCCAGATGCGGGTCAGGCAGGATCAGATTGGTATCTACCTTTGCCAGTCCAGACAGATCAAGGACTTGATGGCCAACAACAACATCACAGCTCATTCCTACAGAACACCTATGGACCCGAAGCTCATCATCAAGAAACCAGCAGTTCCCGACCTGTCCCTTGTCCCCAGTTACAGATCCATCCTCGGCTCACTGCTATGGCTAGCCCGTGGCTCACGACCTGACTGCTACTATCCTGTAATCTACCTGGCTCAGTTTGTATCATGCCCTTCTGAAGAGTCTATGAAGGCTCTGATCAGAATTGCGCAGTATATGGACAGCACAGCTCACTACTCTCTGGCATTCTATTACCCCGAGACTCCGGTCAAGGTCATCACCATGTTCTGTTATTCAGATGCTGACCTGGCTAGGGACTTAGAGAATGATGCCCGGTCCTATTCTGGCTCCGTGATATTTCTGGCTGGTATGATACTGCAGTGGCATTCAGGGAGGCAGACCATCACTGAGGTCTCCTCCACAGGGTCAGAGTATGTTGCAGCCAGTACGGCAGCTCAACGGTTGGTATCACTGATGTTCATGCTCACTGAGATATTTGGTTCTATTACTCACCGTATTGATTCCCAGCAGCCCCTTGATTCCGATCTTGACCATGCTATTCGGTACCTTGACAGAGCAACCACAGATATTCACTTTGACATGCCTTCCCTTCAGACTACCTCAGTGCTCAGGCGTCTGCTTGAGAAACAAAACAAGCCAGCAGACGGCCTGACTTCAGTCCGCCCAAACTCTCCTACAATTCCTGATGAACTCAGTACAGATGAAATCACTCCCCTCAGATTCCAGAACAACCGGAACAGAGAATATATCAGTACAGCTTCAGCTCAGCCCCGCCTGGAGTTACCTATTCCCCTGCTGCTGGATAATGATGCATGCAGATCTATTGTCGAGCATCACCTCCTCTCCGAGAAGGTGAAGCATGTGATTATCAGATTTCATGTCCTCCGAGACTTTGTCAGACTGAACTGGATTCAGTGTGCCAGAGTCCCATCAGCTCGGAACCTGGCAGACCCTTACACCAAACCAGTTCCTCCAGTCAAGGACATGCAGCCCTACTTCATTCAGATGTTCCAGCAATATATGGCCATGGGTAAGGCTCAGGCTGCAGTTATTCAGAAATGATTTACTGGTATTCAGAAAGCAGCAGCATGATCTGACTGTGAGTACCTTGTTTTCCTGTTTTCCCTGTTTTGGGTTGTTTGTGTAGCTAACTGTGCTTTGCAGGTACTGGCCTATATTCAAAGTTACTTATGGCTGGTTACTTTATGTTAGTTACTGTTTTCCTTAGAAAATGAATCACTGTATTAGATAGAAAATGATGTGGCACTCATTGATAGATTTGTGTATATGGACATTGATATTCCGAGCTCACTCTATGGTATTAGCTACACTGCATTAGTCACGGGATCCTTACAGTGTCTGTTCCGACCGTGAGAGCCACCGCTGCTGTCAGTCATGATCTCTCTCTTCATTCTCCCTCTGCAGTAAGTCTTTCCGGTGACGGGCGGATCTGGACCTGCTTCGGCACTCCTTATCCTACCCCTGACGAAGCACCCCGGATAGCTTGCAGCCACGGTGTGTGGACCTCCAGAGACATGACATATCACTATCCCCCGACAGCAGGGTGGCACCAGGGACAGATTACTGCCCGTGTCAGGACGTTGGGTCTACGGACCAGCTTTTCGGGGTTTTCAGCCCTGACACGGTGTGACTGCAGTTCCACCATTTCCATCATCTCTCTGGATTTTGGTTCTGGCACTGGATTAGTGGCATGTATCTTGGTTTGATTGGTTATTGGTCTGACCACCTCACTCGAGGTGGTGTGCTGGAGTTGACATTCAGTCCGAGCTCAGTCATCAGAGTTGTCATCACCGACCCGTCATGACCGCTGTCATCACCGACTCGACCTGACCGCTGTCATCACCGATACGGCTCGACACCTCTGACTACCTCACTGACCTGATTGTCATCCCCTCTGATCGAGTTCGGTTGTCACATGAGACAGAGCACACACTAGCTCATTTCGCATCACACTCAGCATACTAGAACTATATATATTATATCTTCTGTATGTTGAGAGAGATTCTGAGTGCAAAACCCTGAGCGTTGCAGTGCTTCCTGTTTGACCTGTCTGTTTACTGACTGGGTCTTCTCGCACCAATTGCAATTGACAACATATTACTATGAAATCAGCTTGAGATTTGAAAGATGAACAATTTCGCTTCATCTTTGGTTCAAAATGAAACATATTTGTTTGGCCAATCACATCGATTGATACATGAATAATTGATGAAATCAGAGTTTGCTCAAAGTAATTTCAACCATCAAATTGATATAAAATGCAAATA